>VYXF01006253.1:766785-794124 GCA_013397295.1 Polioptila caerulea | reverse complement strand
TCTCTCCCCCATCTCACTGCAGGGTAGTGAGTGGCTGCATGGGGCTGAGCTGCTGGCCAGGGTAAAACCATGATGCTGGAGGATACTGGTTTGTTCTAAAATGGTGCAATCCCATTAGCACAGGAGAAAAATATTTCAAATTTCTTTAAACTCTAATTCCAATAATCTGCCTCTCAATTCCATGTGAAGTTCTGGGATATCTAATTTAATATTGATCACAATTGCATTCTTGCACATTCTTGTTCATGAAATGTGCACCAACTAGTACACTAACAATACAACACTCCTTATCTCAGAGGAGAAAGACCAGTCACTAAATAAAAACAGATAAGGAGTGAGTCACTATTTGCAATCTACACTAATCTCTAGATTAATTATTTCTACAGAAAAGTTGTGGAAGCTGACATTTCTGACAATGCATTTCTCTTCACTCATGTATCATAAAAAAGTTAACATCTTCTGTCTCACCTTAGAGACTATTGGAAAAAAACCAACATTCACCAAAAAAATATTGAAAATGAACGTTTCTCCTTTGTTTCTTAAGATACTGTAGCTGGTTAGGTCCACTGCTTCTGCCAACACCGCTTTATTTTTCTCTTTCCATGTCTGTACCACATGGAGCAATGCATCAAGAGCACTCTTTTTCCTTTCTTTTTCCATAAATGTTTAAGACACAAATGGTTGGTGTGCAACACTGCATGGAACCTGCAAGAGCTGCCATAGTTGTGAAGGTTTGAGTCCTTCCTCTAATTTAGCAGTCTTTCAAACCATCGGAGACACAAAACAAGAGATCACCTCAACAAATTTTCAAGAGCTCAAGCAAGAAATATGAATGGCAAAAGGTACAAAGTTATAAGCATCTATTACTTTGTCTAAGCACAAGTAGGATCTAAACAAAGAGAAGGAAATTAAATATTATGAAACATTAGAGCTTCACAAAGGTTCTCATTCAAAATTTTTGATGGGATACTGGCGAGAGAAATTGGTTTAATTAAAATGTCATGTATTATTGCAGTGTTGAGTGGTAATATTTTTTCTTCTTTAACTGAAAAGATAAAATACTTGAAGAATTCAGAAATAATGCCAAATCTCTAAAATTTACATAAAATGTTTCTTCCCTGAACATTTCCAAAGTATACAAGGAATAAGCACCACTCTTCTCAGTTAAATAAATGTCAGGTCTTCCATGTGGATAAAGCACTAAAAGCCATATAAAGCAGAGCAGATTGGCTTTCTCCAGGAAATATCACACAGGAAAAGGAGGTGTAGACTTCCTCTGAAGTACAATACTTCAGGGAAATATCTCTTTAAGATTCTTAAAATATAGCCAGTTTGTTGGGGCTGTTCCATGCATACAGTGGAATATGTAACTTACAGATAATTGAACTGTGGATATATCCACCTCTTTTAATTGTAGTTTTTGGTCATATTAAGATCATTTAATATGTTGCTCCTTTGAGGTCCACATCGTAGTTCTCCAGGAGCTGCAAAGATCCAGTGGGATATTTGGCTCATATCAATTTATGGCTGTTCAACTGGGTTTGAAAGTCTTCATAATCATAACCTCTAAGATACTTCTTCAGGAAAAATGGCTGTCATTATTTATACTAAACGATCGTTTTGGATTTGTCTTTAACTATTATAATATTTGAATGATCCCTTGCAAAATTGGCCCAAATCAGCAGTCAGATGCAGTGTGTATGAGTTAGTGCAGGTGAGAGATCACTCAAAACAGACAGTGTGGATATGAACACATGCTTTCAAAGGCCCAGATTGCTAAGTTACATGGAAGCAGCCAGACTGGAGCTGTTGGCCACAGGTTCAGAGAATGAGTCCAGTAATTATAATTGATTTGCATGAATGTACTCTGACTGTCTCTGGAGTCATGCAGCACCATGCAGAGTGTGGAAAACCAGATGTTTTCCAGTCCTACAAAATGTCATTTGAAGTCAAGGTCAAGAGGGACAAGGAAGCAGGGAAATAGAGAAATAGAGTTCAGAGCCATGATCTAGTACAGGGAATAGTTTATGGTCACTCAGACTGAGGAATGTTTGTCCTTAAACTCCTCTCTCAGACTTTCCCCTGCTTGCATACCTCACTGTTTTCACATATGATTTCCTGCAACTTGAGTGTGCTCAAGGCAGGGGCACGAAGCCAAATGTTCCCTGTGTCTCTTGTGGCTGTGGGGGCCTTCGCTGGGACTCTTAGCAGGGCAGTGAGGTACACTGCAACAACACTTGGGGGTACATGAGAATGCCTTCACAATCCAAAGACAACGTGGCATATCTACCTGTCTGTCTCCTTTAAGAGCCTGAGGTTGCAGACATGGTGAGAAAAAGCTGAGTTTATGAGGCAATAGGTTCATCAGTGTTCCCAATGCTGGAGCTGGGTATGAAGGTGTGGATGTGCAGACTGGACTCACCAGGGTGGGAGTCAAATCACATAGACCTTTTCACTTACCTTCAGGGTACTTAGCACCATGAAGCCCTGATTTTGGCCTCAAGAGTACAGTTAGCAATGGCAATGGATGATGAATTTAGTCTCCCAGTTGTTCCCACATGTAGTACTGTCTGGATTTCTTTAAACCCTCCCCAAGCTCTTGTTACTTTGACTAGCTTTGAAAGGGAATCACCAGGGAAGGGGAGACAGCTCCTGCAGTAAAATCTCCTTGTCAAGGAAGATGTGGATCTTCCAGGAGGAAGGTCACCAGATATCTGGTCATGATATGTAAAGGAGCCAGAGGAGACCAGTGTGTCATGCTTTATCTCTAGACAACTCTGCACTTTTTCTGACAATGAATATCAGAGAACATTATAGAACAATGTAAAAAGGGTGCAGGCTCCCGTGAAATTTAGGTGCCGCAGTTTTTTAATATCTTATATATTCTGCAGCCAAACAAAGGGATAGATTCAACACTGAAATGGGAACCATAGACAAATCCTGAGACTGTTTTTGTACTATACTTCCTTTCCTGTTATATAGAATAACAGACACAAATTAGCAAGACAAAGAGTTGATGTGATTACCATTGTAACAATACACTTCAGAGTGTCTGTGTTTCCCTCATCTCATCTCTCTGGGATTGTCTTGACTGGAAAGTGCCTCTATTTCTTATAAATCATCAGTTCCCGCTGTCTTTTTCAGTTTGGCTATTTATGGATAACTTCTTTTCTTCCAGACAGTCATCCAGTTTATAGGGATTGATTTTGACATAAAAATGCTGTACAGTTTTTCTAAACATACTTTTTCGTACTGGGCTTTATAACTTAACACTTAATAAAGAATACTGAGCATGAAATCTTGCTTTTCTGTATAATATCCTTTAACATATTTCAGTCTAAGTGTATTAACTAATTAGTCTTTGGAACAAAATAAAAGTGTAGAAACTAAGGAATTTCATTCAGTTGTTGTATTTTGGACACCTAATTTATGTACCTCTGTGTGTAATTTCAGAAGATGCTATTTTTTGAGTCAAAGACAACTTTAAAAACTGTTCTACACTTCATAGCTCCTGATCTGTGGTGACCCAACTCTTTGTGAAACCATGGTGCAAATAGATCACAGGTCAATCTGTGGACAAAGGAGTAGTTAACTGGATAATTTCACCTGTTCACTTGCTGCATAACCTTGTACATTCGCAGTTTTTTTGTTGGTTCAGCTGTTGGTTCAGCAGGAATACAGCATGAAGGTTAGGAACTTTTTAATCCAGGCTTTGTACAAAATACATGTTTTCTAAAGTGCTACAAAAGCGCTCCTTCTCTCAATTCCCACATCTTTCCAGATGACCATGATCAATATTATTGGAAGATTCAGAACACAATTAAAATTTGAGTACTTTATCAGGGAAAGTTCACTGGTGGTTTTGGAAGCCTAGGAAAAAAAGGGATACTATCAAATCACCTGGCTGAAGCACCTGTAACACAACTGACTTTAAGGCCCCACTGCACACTTTAAAATAGATACATATATTCCTTATGCTGTCAATCAAGAAAGTCAAGCAATAACTACTACCCATGTTTAGAGAGAAAAGAACTGTGAGATGAAAACAGAAACCTGCAGAAACCTGTGTCTCTTCCCACTAGTTGGTCAGAGAAATAATATTTTCCCGAAGTTACTCTTTAAGCACCTTAAATTCTCATACAAATGACAGACTATATATTCCTCATTATAATTTTACTTCATCATCTAAACTGAGTGCTGACAGTAAGACTATCTCCTATGGATGCTGCCAAGGACATTAACTGGGAGTAATACAGCAGCATCCTGAAATCACTTATACTGCTCATTTTTTGTCAGAGAAGTAACACCACTAGTTCAGGAGTCTTTCACTCTTCATTTTGCTGCGGCTTTCTATTCCCTTTTTCCCCAAAGGAATGGTGTAAAAGGATTTAGTATGGCAGAGTGCCTGGCCCCAGAGAGCAATACTCTGTAGAGTTGATGTGACAGCCATGCTGTGTAAAGGAAGGGTCTAATCGTTTTTCCTCCGGTCATCTGAAACATTCACTGAAAATACAGATAAAAGCCTACAGAATTGAACCCTAATGAGTTCATGCAATGGAACTAAAAAGAATATTATCACAACATATTTTTAAGCAGTCTAAATATTTTTTTTTCTCAAGTGGAACATGCTGTTGAACCTATGTGCAAAATCATCCCCTATCATCTCTGTAAACAGTCCATCACTGAAACCTATGAAATGCAATAGAGCTCTTTTTAGGCAATTTCACTGTCAGGGAAGAATGCAGGAAGGGTGGAACACCAGCTCTCTGATGGAGTAATTTTAGATTTTATTGTAGTGCCTGACAGAGAGTATTCCACATGCAGAGATTTCTAAAGCAAACTGTGAAAGGCCGCAGCCTGCCCTGTAACCCTAAAAGGATGTTGAGCTTGGCAGTCTTCCAGGGCAGCAGGATGTGTGGCCTGGATTAGAACAGGAATATTCCTAACATTCATTGCTTTTTAATGATGTCATGCTTGCTAGCTATTGCAGTCCTTTATGCTTTCCTCTGTAAAAGCTTTTCTAATACTACTGAAACTTCCTGATGAGAAAACATTCAAAATAAGGCTATAAGCTTCACATCCATGCAATGATAAAAGTACAGAGCTGCTAAAATACATAGCTTATGGAAAGAGTAACTCAGTCTTGATGATTATATTGTTATTATGTAGTGTGTCAAATACTGTAAAATGCAGTTAACAATACATGTTAAGTGGTTATTTTAAGGTTCCTGATTTTATCAATAGAAAATGTTACATTTTAAATGTCTTGTTTAGTTTTATCTTATATTGTATCTAAGCACACAAACCAATGTTGAAAAAAGGGAAAGTTTTATTTAATATTGCAATCATTTTTTTTTTTCCAGGGAATATGTAATCATTAGATTACAAAATAAAATATGAGTAGTCACATTTTGTGAATGAAAAACATGATCACTCCTAGCAGGATATATGAATTCTGGGAATCAACACAGTTATTTATTGTATTATAAATTATAATTGCGTTGATTAATTATAAATTGCTTTTAGCCAATTACAACCACCAGCTACTCAGGAGACCAAAACAGAGGTGGAAAAACATCCATCTGCTACCTCCCTAAAGTCTGGTCAAGTTCTATTCCAGCTGAGAGTAATCAGGTAGCTCTTTCTTGGGAAGATAGGAGCCTTTAAATTAATCAGTGCATTAACTCTGCCTTTATTTCTCTGGAAACTTTTACAATATAAATCTGATAGGTATTTTTAAGTTCAATGTGGCAGAAAGATCATGCTTACTTTCTTTGCACTAAATTCTCTCTAAGAAGTTTGACAGCATCAAAAGATTTTTAAAAATGTCTAACAAAAATGCCATAGTAGCAAATATCTATTTTGCATGGAAAATAGAAAGAGATTAAGGAAATATTGCTTGTTCAGAGCATGGAAATTAATTAGGACAATCAACAAAGAGCAGAATAACCACCTGCATCAGTACAAGGCTGGGAATATTTGCCCTGCTGACTCTGGGTTCATGGCAAGTGGCACACTGGATACAGCCAACAGTGTGCTCTATCATAAGGCAAACTGTTTATTTGGCTTCAGCTGGAGGAGTGCAGTGACTAGTTAATAGAGAGAATGTAGTAGCCCCACCAGCCAGTGGTGCTGAGGCTGCTCCTGGAATGTGTGTCATGGGGCACCCAGTTCAAAAATGTTCAGAAATTACATGGTCCAGCAGAAAAATGACCACTACTGCGATTGAGGACCTGTGAGCAAAATTTGAAGATGTTTGCCTCCCTAAGTCTGTCAAAAATGGAAATGGAAGCAACCTAACCCTACAATCTGGAGCTGCAAATGTGATGGAGTCAGACTTTTCTTGGTGGCAGGAGTTGATAAAACAAGGCACAAGATCTACACATTGCAGTTTGGGAGGGTCAGGCCGTGCATCAGGAAAAGCTTCTTCACTTGGAGAGTATGGCAGCAAGGCAACAGATTACCCAGAGAGTAGCTTCTCTGTCTTTAGAGTTTTCCAAGACTCATCTGGACAAATCCAGGGCCAACCTGACCCACTGTGGTGACTAATTCTGCTGTGAGAGAGGGGGAGGGAGGCTGGAGCAGACCTTCAGCTGCCGCTGTTACCCAGCTGGTTGGCGATCCTGGGACTTGCATCCAGGGTCAGATCTGCAGTCCTTAACAGCATCTCCTTGGGCAATATTCGGGAACAGATGCTTTGGAGGACAACACACAAACCCTGATACAGATAATTATGGAACAATTTGCTTCAAGCTAGAAGTTTATTGCAAGCATAATGAATTTCTAAGAATTTATTGTGAATGCAATTTGTAAGAGGAATGTTAAGACTTTGAAAACGCTTTCAGCAACCTCCTTTCATTTTAAACACACAAGCATTTCAGACCAAGGGTTTCCAGGAAAAAAGGTCTTTAAACCTGAAATCCTGGTCTTAAACTCCCCACCAGGAGTAAAATTCTTATTCGGCTGATTCATGTTAAAGAAAAAGCAAAGGCTTCCATTACAATCCAGCCCTTAAGGAGCAGTTAGTAGCAATTAGAAAATTATTGCCACATCACAATCCTAGGACTATGCCCTGAGGGAAAAGCTTTTGACAGAAGACCACCGTTCCTCTGATCTTGTTGCCAAAAGGGGTAAGCACTGCTTTCTTATTCACACGGGAGAAAATTGGTTTGGCCTATGAATGGCAACCTTTTGTACTTAGAGTCTAACTCTTGCCTATCTGTCTAATCAGATATTTTAAAAATTGTTCATGTAATGCCACTCTGGAAGACTACAATTTCAGGAAAGTTATTGGAACTGCTTGAACTTTCCTCCATTTGTACTTCTCATTGCTTGTGGAGATTTAGGAAATGGTTTAGTAAATATCTCAACCAAATTCTATCACTGGTTCTAGATATATACAGTTCTAAAAACTCTACATGAAAGTACACTTGGTAACTATGAGGGCTAATGTAGACGTTACTAATTGTAGCTCAGAGAAACACAGATATAAACCAAATTTCTCACATTTCAATATCCCACAGTCACAAATCTCAGTCTGGTTCATGACAATCTAATTTTTCTAATTTTAAAACCTTTCTAAATGATGAATACCATTCTGGTTTGGTTGGGGGGGGGCTGGTTCTTTTTTTTAATTAACATTTGTGTTGATCTGGTTGCAACTAAAGTGTATTACATGTTAAGCATTTTAGTGTTTAGCTGCTTTTGAAAGAGAGAACAAAAATCTCTTCCCAGTCCAAGGTGCCTTCATCCTCCTTACTTGTATATCTGGAAGTATATCTGCGCTTAAAATGCCATTTCAAAACCAGATATGACTGAAATATTATCATTTTGTTCCACACAGCATTTTGTCCTATTCACAAGTTGCTCAAGGTCTCACAACTCAGATTTATAGGGGAACTTCTGACAAGTGCAGTGACACTAATTTTGCAAGCAGTGAAGCTGAATGTCAGGAGTTTCTTTCCAAAATAACATCTTGACATATTTTCAACAGAAAGAAATAGGTGTATTTCTCTTGATCTGAACAGTCATTTAGGAGAAACTTTCAATGACCAGTGCTGTCAGTACATTGATGCAATTAACTTCCAGCTTGCTTTGAGAGCCATATAACTCCACATTGTTGAAGTTCAATGACATCTTTGGCCAAAGCCGAGTAGTCTACAGAATATTCGCAGTAAAACTTGAAGTGCATCACAACCAATTGCTTAGTAGGATAGAAGAAATTATAAAAGTAAAGTTTGTACTTTAGTGCAAGATTTGGCTGCTTTTGACAACTCTTTTTGCCTTTTGAATGGAGGAAGGAGGGCAGAGCAATTAAGAAATGAAAAACATATTTTACGATAATGCAGAAAAAAAGCTCAATGCAGCTTTCCTGTACTTTAAGTCACAAATACATTTTAAAGTTTCAATTACAAAATTGTGTTGGTAAAAGGAAGCTGGCACCAATGACAAACAGAATTAGTATTTTTGTATGTTGTTTTGCTTTCTGGCTGTTTGCAGGGTCAGTAGGATGTATTGGCATGCACTTGTATCTAGCATCCATTCAAAGGAGAAAAATAAATGCTGCAAGTGGAAGTGGAGTGCTATGCTCACTAAGATGTTCTTCTCTTTATTGTTCTCATTACAAACTCACTAACAATTTAGCACTGGTGACTGTTCACAGAGCTAGGATAGCCTAAGATTGGAGTTGAAAAAGTGGAAGATATAATTTTTGAAGACTGTCGGACCTGCGTGGGTAGGTCAGTGTCTGTCTGTATTGTGTCTGGCACTAATACATGATATCAATAATTCACCTTCATATCACCAAATTTGCATCCTTTTTTTTCCTCTCTGCACTTCTAATGAACTCTTTTAATTATACATATTCTTCTTATCCATATGAACATATGGGTTTTGAATTTAAATGTATGAACTTCTAAAGAGAAATAGACTTTTATTCAGATATATGTGTTTTTATCAGGAAACAGATTTTACTACAATTGGGATTAGTTTAGGCCAGGCAGCTGGTTTATGTATATCTAACAGTGTAAGAACAACAAAACCAGCTCTAGATTCAGTGGAACCTTAAACCTTCCTTTGCCTTTAGTGCACCAAACCCCAGGAGCATTGCTGTATGTAAGAGCCTGTGTCAGGCAGTTGTGAACAGTCTGTACAGTTGATATTGCTATAGATTAATGCAAAACAGTTTTCTCTCTTGTCATTCATTCCTCACCTCTGCTCTTCTGCTCTCTCTTTATCCCACTCTGGGCACCTGGTCCACAAGCCAGTGCTGTGCTGCTCTGTAGCTTCTTCCTGTACCTGTGGCATTCATGTGCACATCTGGATACACATCTCTATATTTTGCACATTTGTCTTTCTCTCCTCTGTCATCCAGGTGGTTTTTGTGGGTATATGAGGTAGGTTTCTATAAAGTTAGAAACCTTGCCTGTAGAAATGAGCAGTTCATTCAGTAGCAGTAATGTAGCCATCTTGTCC
Source organism: Polioptila caerulea (assembly GCA_013397295.1). Taxonomy (NCBI): domain Eukaryota; kingdom Metazoa; phylum Chordata; class Aves; order Passeriformes; family Certhiidae; genus Polioptila; species Polioptila caerulea. Next base: position 784,650 of record VYXF01006253.1, on the reverse strand, counting down.
ATGGTCACACTGACACAAGATCCAAATATCTGTTCTGCTTCATTTGCATTTTGGAATTAAATTATTCAGTCAGGTCTCAGAGTCAGCACTGGGGAAACAGTGGGAAAATGGCAATGAAGGAAGAAACCAGTGCAACCTTCCAGAGACCCCTTCCAGGATCCCCTTTGTACATACAGCATCTCCAGAACTGTTCAGTCACAGCCATCAGGGGGTACTGCTGACCTGGGATGGATGAGGAATTTCGTTTTGCCAAATATTCTGAGAAATGTAACTCTCTTTTGAGGCTCCACAACTATTGTCTGTGACAGTCTGGATGTGGACACTAGTGTCTACATCCAGATCATGAAGCCACTTTTGTTTTGCAATTAAACATTTTTTTAAGGGAAATAAATAAATAAATAAATGGAAAAAAGACAAATCTTTAAACACAGCTTGGCAATGAACTCATGACCTACAAGAATCTGTAGTCCATTAGTAATCAGTGACCCATCAAGGTCTCTGCTCTACAGTCCTCATTATCTCACAGTTAATTGAACTCATGCAATATGACATTTATTTATTAATTTACTTGAAAAGAAAAGGGCATTAGGACTATTTTAAAATGTGACTACGTCAGTTATTCTAAGACCCTCATCTTTCAAAGGCTGTCATTTAAAACTGAATAATATAATTATTTGTAATTTTCCTTATGATTTGATGTTCCTTAAAGGAAATCTAATTGATTGCCTTTACATGTCTTATAAGAAGTTTTTCCACCTGTTCTGATATTTAAAGTCTTTCTCTGGGCACAGAGAAAGCACCTACCCAAGAAGATTCACTTAAAAGTGGGCTACACAGGGATCTGTTCCATTCCCCTATGGTCTCCAGCTCAAATTTCTTCCTGAATGTAAAGATTAACCTTAAAGCAGCAGCTTAGCTCTCTGCCCTCTTCCCTCCCTGAAAAGGAAACTGTCACTTCCAACTATTTCAGAATGTTAATTCTGTAAAAGAGTCATGCTGCAATCCTGCAACAATGCACAGTTTATTCTGGGTGGCTCTGGAATTGCCTCTGACTCCTGCTCATTTCCCAATAATTACTGATAATTACACCACTCAAAACAGAGTGAAACACAACAGACTCTTTCAAAGCTATAGAAACAAAGTTTGTCCAGAAACTGACCTTCCCGTTTGGAGGTGAGAGGAAGTGTGCATGGAATTATATAGGCAAGATGACTTGCTTTCTGACTCATTTTGATAGAAATCAACAAGCATAGGCAGGAGGAAAACCAAGGCAGTAGTTTTAAGGAGCCCCAGGCAGCAACTTACGTGCAGACTTAGGTTTATTCAGTGGCTTTAGGACCTGTCAATGTTTCATCTCGCCTATTATCTTAATATACTGCAACAATGGCAATGATAAACAACATACATTTAATATAAACCCTTCTTTACTTGTTTATAGAAGGAGTTTCTTTGGTCGGCATATAAACGTCTTTGAGATCTTTTTAGGGCTCATTGCCAGAGGGAAAAAAGGAGGGAGGGGGAGCGAAAAAGGCTGCTGGGGGAGCTGAGGAAAACCTGCCAAGTCTTATACAGCAAAACATTTTTTATGGCTTTTCTCCTTTTTCTGAAGACTGTTTTTACAGCATGTTTGAGCAAGACATTCAGAATCACACCCTTTCTAAATTTCTTCACTCATCTGCATTTAAATCTCCTTGGCAGAAGCGAGGGCCCTGTAACTGCTTTGAAACTGCAGGGTAAGAGTTTTGGCAGAAGGAGGCCTTGGACTCGTGGTGCTGCGTTCACATCCATAAAAGAGCTGAGGCTCAGGGCAGCCTTGGAGCAGTGGACCTTGCACTGTGACATTGGGGCAGAGCTCTGACGCTGTGATTTCCTTCAGCAAGAGCAGTGACGGGCAGAGGGGCCTTGGATTGCAGACAGCAGACACAGAGCACAGTTTATGTTCATCACACACATGCACAAGAGTTCTGTGCAACACTGTGCTCCTGCAGTTCCCTCAAATGTTTAAAAAGCTAAACCAAAACTCCTTCTTGTGTGAAAGCTGTATGGATAGCTTTGAGATACTGCTTTACCACCTTTAAAGGGAATAGAGGACAACTAACTGAATTTCTTAGCTTTTCAAAAATAGCCCCACAGCTGGTTAGATTCATTTGTTTGTTTTTGGCATTCCTTCCCTGGAGGCTGTAAGCATGATCAGCTGCTATCCACTGTCCACTGGAAGCACTCTAAATATATTATTATTATTTATTATTATTATTATTATTATTATTATTAATCCATAAATACTGACAATGTGTTACACTGCTGTTTGTCATACTGAGAGCAGAGGGTTTGTTATGAGATTACATTCTGGACCTCCAGAGATATCACATCCAATTTGCCAATCCCATCATTCCCTCAAATGCTATGGAAGATTTGATGAATAGTGGATTCAGTGCTGTCAATATATTTACAATTTTATTGTGTCCCACAATGGCTTAACAATGTTCTAATATTTCTGTGAAAGCCGTGCTGCACCTCAAACAGAAGACATGGGCTTGAGGAAGAAATGGAGATTTTTGCTTTGTCTAACACAAGAGCTCAAAGATTACTATGACAATCTTCTCTGGTTCTAAATCCACGATCATGTGATTTTTTTCTGATTCTAAGAATTCTATAAACCTGCATGTGGATTTTTTAATATAGCTATGCCTAGCTATTCCAATTGTAGGCCAAATGTGGAAAAAACTTCAGTGCCACTGTACCTTCACATACCCGTGAAATTCTTCCCTCTTCCCACCAACACACACAGACAAAATTATTTTTAATGTAATTATTGTAAAAATTAAAAATCAGGGAGGGAAGGCTCTCACTTATAGTTCTGCCTGATCACATAATTGTGTAGAGGGTATTAATTCAATTTTAGCTAAAATATTTGAATATATGAAACAAGAAATACATAAGCTTGATTTTACTTAAGAGATTCTAATGTAATATTTAAAAAAAAAAAATCTTCTGACAATTAGCAGTGTAGTAACCTTAGGCAGGATCAAGTCAGTGTGCTAGCCCAGCAGATTTTAGCTCAAATTTCACATTCAATCAGTGGTAGATGATCAAATGAGTCTGTAATTGATGCTGAGGTATGGTGCTTAGTGATCCACTAAAGAATGGGAGAATAACCACCAGGAATCACATTTGATCTGGCAGCACTGTCCACCAAAAAGAACAACAAAACCATTAGAAATATATCAGGGAAAAAAACAAGCAAAGAGCTGTTGTGTTGGTCAAACCGTGACAGATATCTTCCCCACATATTTACTGAGTATGGGATGCATGGCATAGGTTCCCAAAAATATCACTTATGAACCAAGAGCAGGAGCTGGACTTCTCCTACCAAGTTTGAATAGATCCTCACTTCTTTAGTAGACAATAGCTAGCAATGGACATCTCAATCCATCAGGTATTTGGGCTGAATTTTGTAGTAACACATTTTCCCTGTAACTTGACTGTATGAATCCACTTGTAAGTTCTTGTGGTTCAAAATCTGAAATTCTGAAATCTGCAATCCTCTGACACTGCTAAACTTCATTTTAGGTGGCATCTAGTGCTTTCAGAGAAGAACTGGAAGACAACAACTGTGGCAGAAGTAAGTTTAAGCATTGAAGGCATATTGGAGAACAGGTCAGCTACATTCCCTGTGAAAGGTTCATGGAAGCTTGAGCTGTTGGAATCACTTGTGACCAGATGTATTTGGGGACCAGAGTAAAAGGGTGAAGTGATTCAAGGTTAGACTGAAGGCCTCTTGAGAGCCTTTGTTGTTGTGCTGCTTTCTTGTTTCTAATTTTCTCTCTGTCTTCTGGCTTTAGGTTAGGAAGCTTAAATGAGAGAGGGATAACTTGTGTAATTGCATTCAAGGGATTCCGAATTCAAGGTGAAAAGATAAACAGTGTGTAAAGAAATAGCTGTGGTTAAAAAATTAAAATAATGAAAAACAAAATTATGTGTAGAATATTAGCCATAATTAACTTCAATGCAAAAGTAATTATTTTGATATTCTTGTGTAACAACCTGACACACTGTGGTTTTATATTATAATTTTAAAGATTTTTTAAAATTGATTGTTTTAACTGGAAAATTGATTTTTCAGTCTTTATCAATTTTCCTCTACACTGATTTGTTACTCAAAATGAAGACTTGACAAAAAAGTGTTTAAAATATACAAAAAAACCCTATTTTATCTAAGATTAACTTCCACTTCTAAGCGCCAAAAGAAAAGGGCTTCTCATCTTCAAGGCTGTCAAAAATGAAGGCCAGGAAAATAAGACACAAGAGGTCAACATATATAGGCAGACAGCAATGAACTGGACTGTCCTGTGTTTGGTAGTACCATGTTCACCTGGGCAATGTACTTCTGAGTCAGCTGAAGAATCTGGCATTTAGGTAGCAATAATTGGATGGAATTGCCATTGTTTAGAATGAAAAAATAACCACAGAAAAATGTCATCATGCATGGATCAGTGCTATAGCTAAAATGAGATTTTATTAATGCTGTACTTTTCCACCATGAATTGGCTTCTGGTTCTTATTGCTTGAAACAGCTATACAGAAGTGGGACACTTTAGGCTGGACTAACAGCAATACAAATATTGTATATAATTATGTAAAAAGATGCAAATAGCACAGGGTATTTGATTCCTTAGACAAGAAGTGAGCTGTGTTTGCCATGATGAGTTTGGCAGTGAGGAAGTACAAAAGAGAAGGGGGCAGGCACTGAAGTCACTCTGGTGAAAATGGCCCAGCAGTGGAAAGCTCCTGCACAGCTGCTGAGGGAAATGCCCAGTCCGTGGGTGCCAGTGATGAGCAAACAGGCAGGAGGCTTCTAGGAAAAGGGGGCCTCAGCATGGGGAACGATGTGAACACTTTCATGCAGCAGAGGAGCAGGAAATAGGATGTTTTGAGGGAAACAGGGGAAGGAAACTGACAGGCAGAGAAACTAGTGAAGGGGAAGAAAGGAAGAAAGCAGATGAGGAAGAGATTAAATGAGGAAACAGTGTTATTAAATATTATAAGGTCTGTTTTTTCGACAGCTGAAAAAAGGTAAGTGGTTTTTTGTTTTTCTTATTCTTACAGTTCCTTTTAAATCATTGCTAAAATTACCACAGGAATGTAAAAATGGGAGTTTCCCAGGACATTCTTTTTAATAATTAGTAATTGAATTTGAAAAACCATTGTGAAACACTTTTATTTAGTATTCTGAGGAGGGTTTCTGAAGTCATTTAAGATAAATAAAGTAGGCTTATGCTTGTGCTTCATACTAAGACATTATTTCCTTGCAATTACTGTTACTCTACACTACACATAGAGACACATAGCTTTATGATAATGTCAAATATTCCAGATAACTAAAGAGGATGTAAATTTTGGAGTTTGGAGGTTTTTGGATTTTTGTATGGTGGTGGGTTGTTTTTTGGGGTTTTTTTGTTTGTTTGTTTGTTTTTAATGGAATTTGCCACAGAAGAGTACTATAAAAAAAATACACCATGACCAAAATAATGCACTGAGTTTAATGGGGAGCAGTTTAAAATTTCAAGAACCCTTTAGTCAATAACTTTCATTAAGGAATCTAAGGCAAGGTGATGTATCTGTGGCATGCACACAGAGAGCAGTGATGTCAACCTATTCTTTTTGCTTCGAAAGAGTAATATCTTGACATCACTCACCTATCCAGGGCACAACATGCAGCCCATCAGTGCCGGGCAGTGACTCACAGAGCATGTGCTCCTCTGGCTGAAATGCAACTGCTCAGATGTATCTACTTCACAGCTCCTCTGCCTCCTCCAGGCTCTGTGTTTATGTGTATACAAAAAAAACACACCAGGAAAAAATATCATACCATCATATTGAATCACTCCTGCTCTTTTCTTACACAGCTGAACATCCTGACACACTAAACTCAGCTGAAAATGTGTCAGGGCACTGCAATCTGCTTCTGCTGCAGCACTGACATTTCACCATGAACCCCATAACCATTGCAGCAGAGACTGGAAAAGGTTTCCAGGCTGTTTCCTTACTTTTTCTGCTTTTTCTGATCACTTAGGATAACTTAACTTTGTATTCTCATTACCTACTGATTATGAGAGGGGAATCATACTGACTTCATATATATGTCAGGCTTAAGAGCTTTAGTCTTTAATCTTCTAAGTTAGGAGTTTACTCCTAACATATTTACCCATAAAAATTTAATAAAGGGGACAGTGAAACACAAGATGGGCCAAATTTGTTCTCAGTGCTACTAGTATCCCTTTATTTTTGCAAAGACATGGCCAAGAACAAAATTATCCCCCATAGTGTGAATTGGTTTTGATAGCCCAAAAACATGTGTAAAGGGTGAGAGAAACCTTTATGTATCATAAATATCCTTCCTCTGTTTTGTGATAATAATGCATCATAAAAATAGTTATGACTTGGCCATCTCAGCTTCCCTCCAGTTTTATTAGCTTTCTTTTAACCATTAAATGTTAATACAACTTCAAGGTGGAGCTTAGAGCAACTGAGCTCAGCTTCGTGCACACAGCTCTGTATTTCAATTAGTGATGGACTGTCTCAAAAGGTTCAGGTTTCTGTTTTGGACATTGGACTAGAAGAAACCTTGCTGTGACTCACCACCATCATAGGAAAACATGTTGCTATAATCAATTAATAAATACTTTATTTCTTCATTTTTAACCAAGTTTTTAAATTCTCTCTCACTATTCCACCCTGAAAGACATCTTAGAATTTTATTCTTCTGCTCATTCATCAGTTTTCTGCTCTAATCCTGCCTAATCATACTTTGTGACCAGTGCTGCTCATTCTTTGTACAATTAGCTAAGTCTTTGCTTTGCAAGTCCTCTTTCTTCACAGTTTAATCTACTAAAACATAAAATCCTGGAAATATTCACACTGGTCCAAGGAAATATGCATAAAAATATCTTCTTTTTGATGAGATGAACAAAAGATGCTCAGAGAGAGGGGATGTAAAGAGACAATATAAGGGGCGAGTATAGACTGATCCTGCTTCTCAAATATTTCTGTTTCTGACAACCAGCATTTAAAGTTTGAATTGGGAGCAACATACAGACCACTGTGATTAATAGCCCCTCAACTATGAATCCATTTAGTCTTTTGTGAATCCAGTGATAATTTTAGCTTCCACAGCATCCTGTAGCAATGAATTCCACAAAGTCATTCATTTTCAATTAGGTACTGTAAGGAAAACTACTTCTTTTGTTTTTTTTAAAGGTAGTGGTCACCTCTATTCTTCTTTTTAAAATTACAGTGAACAGTAATTGCCTAGAACACTCTTGCATATCTTTTCTTATTTCATAGAAGCCAATCAAATAGACACTAAACTGTAGAGAGTAGAGAGAGCCCATCTAGACACAGACAGCAGGACAGACCCCATTACCAAGCGTTCATTTTCCAAGCAGATTGGTTTTAATCTTCCCTCCAATAGATACCTAAGTAAGTTCAACTTTGTCATGTTACAGATGGGGTCACTGTGACTATGCATTGGATCCAAGATAGATTATTGTAACCTCTATCAGCATGAAATAGAAATTTTTCCAGTTTTTTCTTGTTCTTAGTATTTTCTCAGTAATCCTAAGATTTTGTCAGTCTCTCATGTTACTAAGCAGGAGTTTTCAGGGAACCATGGACATACACTTATTAAGATCTCTTACCTGCATAACAATGGCTACCTTAGATTCCAATATTCTGCACGTGTAACTAAATGTCAGGGGAGAGCCACCATGTGCCTTATTTTGATTTTATTGGCAATTAATTTCATATGGTTTTTTATTGTTCAGTCACTTAGCATTATTAGATCATTCTGCAATTCTTCACTGTCAGGAATAATTGTGTTTCATGAGGAATATTTGTCACTTCATCATTTCACATAGTTTTCAGGTAATTTATGAAGATGTTGAACAGTTCATGTCCTAGCCGGGATCCTGAAAGACTTATTGATAATCTCTCCCCACTGATTTGTGCCTTTTAATAATTGTGCAAGAACACCCTTCCTCTGATCCAATGACAGCTTAAATTTTTTTTAAGATTCTTCTGTGTGTTCAATGGCAAAATCTTTCAGGAATTTTAAAAATTCTCTGTCAGAGGCTTCATATGTTCATTGACTTCCCTCTACAAAAATCCTTGTGAAACTTTATGGTTATATAGGAGTGAGATTCAGCATTCTTAAACACTTTTGTTGGAGTCCAGAATGCAGAGAATACTCCTCTGCATGTTTTAAAGGATCAAAACCCTCTGAAAAATACTGCTTTTAACCTTTGTCTATGGAGAGGGCTTCCTGGGTTTTGGGATGAGATAGAATTAGCAGGAATGTAAATTAGGTAGTGGTATAATAAGTAATTTATCACAGGGTGTGAAATGTAGATTTTTGGGTTTGTTAAAATGGTAAGTAGATGAAGACAAGATGGAGGATCCTCGTGGCTTTTAGGCTTCTTCCTTCTCCTTCTCTTACTCCATATCCTGCAGTGTTGGTGGCACAGGGTGATTGGTCAGAATTTGCCGCAGTGCAGCGTTACGTGAATAGAAGTTAGTTAGTAACTGGTAGAAAAGTAGAAACAATGTACATTTGGGGTGATAATTGGGTAAATTATCTTTAAGAGAGCTTTGAATCTGCATCCTTGGGGCTTTTTGGTGTGCCTTCTCCTTCACACTAGGCTGGTGTTAAGCCTGGTATGCAGAAATTGCTGATAAGAAAAGAATAAACAGCCTGGAGAATGAATATGCCAAGAGTCCAGTACATTTTTTTACCTAAACGAGGACTTAAAAGACCAGTCTCCCCTATCAAGGGACAGTAATGTGGGAGTAACAGCTCTTAACAACTTTCTTTAAAACATAGGTCTCAAACAGAAAGTCAGTTTTTTACTTTCCACCTAACTCTAAAGAATTATTCTGACTTACCAGGCAAGTTCCTTGGGTGCTTGGCCACATGTGTATGGCCAGAAGGGTGTGCCCCAGTTGGGTGTACCCCTGCCACATGGATGGTACCATTCACATAGACTGGGTGATGATTACTCACCCAGGGTGAAGGGAAACTGAGTATGGGCCATCCTGTGGCCTTTGGAGAGACAGTCTACTGGTTCGTGCATCAGCCACCAGATGATGCCATGTCCTGGGCACATGCACAAATCCACCCTCTCATCCTTTTAAACCCTCTGTGGATAAATGTGTTTATGAGAATATTGGGTTGAAGAGAGTCAGAAAGAAGGAAAACAGTTAGTGCTAGTGCTAAGTAAAGACAGGAGAAAACCTGGGATTCACAGTGACCTTTTGATGCTCTTAGTCTTCCCTTATTTTTGAAATAAATTCAGGGCCTTTAGTGTCTTCTGTAAAACAAGTTTTCTGTCTCCTCAGTTATCATCCTCTGCTTTTTCTACCTACCAAGTAAGAGAGATTAGTGCTTTCTGGATGAAATCATACCAGGGCCTTATGCCCTTATGTAAATACTTTAAGGGTATTTACAGCTTCCTAATCAGTACTAGGGGTAGCCACCCTCCTACAAGCAAGACAATCCATGTAGCCTGGACATCTGCATTACTGTACATTTATGTCAATCAATCATCTTAGTCTAAAAACTGAGAAAAAAAAATCTATGTTTTCATTTTGAACCTCATTTCTTTGTCCCATTCCTAGAAAGTTTGTTTCTTTCTTTTTTCTGCTTATAAGGCTGAGAAGCTTTGCACTGTTTGGTTTAACTTCCTTTACAATGACAAACTGAATTAGAGTTCTGGCAAGAGCTTTGGACTTTATTCTTAAATTTCCTATTTTCCACGATGTATCTTTCATGGGTTTTCCACTCCTTATAGAGTCTTACTATTCCTAAATGAGTCTTATTATTCCTAAATGGATTTTATTATTCCTATGTGATTTTTCATTTCAGTTATAAATGGAGACTGTCCCACTGGTTTTGAATCTTATTTAGAATTCTCCCAATCCTTAAACATTTCTGAAGTTTAGATAAATCACATTGAAAGAAATTCCAGTCACCTTCACATTTCAGTTTCTAATTTCTGCACATGTTGATTTCACTCATTAGATCTCTTAATTTCTCCTATTTGTTCTTTCATATAGGAGCCTTGACCTATTTTTCTCTTTACTCTTCAATGTAACTTAGTTGGAATGTTCTTGATGTCAATTCAGTCAAGTTGTTTTCTTTAGATCTTCTACAACATCCTTAATTTAGAAAAGGAGTTTCAAAAAGAAATGTATTTCCTATAGAGTCATGAAATCAGTCAGATGTAAACCTATCTGCTAATACATCCAGATGTAACTGAATTCTACCAATATTAGTTACTCAAATATACTAGTTACTTGAATTGTTGAGAAATTGCTCATTTATAATTAATTTTATAGCTGAGAAATTTTCCCACAACGACACAATTCCCGGTAGTATTCATCATTGTAACAAGTTCAAGATATTTCTATACCCATATCCAATTTTGATCCTGGTATTTATTGCAGGTTCTTAATACCACCTCTAGAGGAGCTAATATAGAGCAATGGAAACAATTTTGATCCAAACTGAGTATTTGTGAGTTGCTCTTTAGCTATGTTACTTCATTCTGATAGAACATCAATCAGTGCTTTTAACTTTATTTTTGTCCTTCCTGAAGAAATTACATTATTTTTTCTCAGAATAATTTCCTTCTCTGTCAAAGACTTGAGATAACATTATGCATGAAGTTAAAATGCCACATTTTTGTTGTTAAGATTTTTCTTTACATTTTGTGTCTAATTTTCTGAAAGATAAAAACAAATCAATAAAATTAAATGTTAAAATTAGGTTTTAAACTGATTGGCAAAATATTCACCTTATTAATGAGAACTGCCTAAATGCAAGCAATGTAGTCTCAAGTAGGTATATTGGCTCCCTCAGGCACAGACACTTCAAGAAATCACTCATTCCTGCTAACAAAAACATCAAACATAACAAGATTGAAACTTTCTGGAGATGTTGATTTCTTTCTGCTAAGTGTAGAAGGAACACAAGTTATTAGGATTAGACCACATCTGCATCTTTTAGAGAGAAATATAGTTTGACAATTTCTCCCTTTGAGTTTTTCTACATTCATCAAAAGAAGGATATTTTTATATCTTAAATTATGGTTTAAGACTTTAATACACAGTGATCTTTCACAGGCTACTGATTGGAGTCATACGTATGTTAGTATGGTAATTTCTTTGTTTTTCAGATAAAACATAGTTGTACCAGAATCAGAGAATCAAAAGGACTAAAACTACAAAATAAAATACATTTTGATGAAGGTAAATCCAAATGTCTTTATTTCATGAGTGTGTGACAGCCATTGCTTTCCCCATGAAGTACAATATGCATGTCTATCTTTTTCATTTTGATTCATCAGAGACTAATGGCAGTGAGGAACCTAACTAAGCAGTGATGACTGGTGAGGAGTGAGTGTGTTACAGGACCTGTGTTTTACTACAGAGAGTTTGCAAAAAAAAGAAAAATCCTTTGTTTCAAGTAGTTACAGCCTCTCTGTTTTTAACAGTTTGTTATCACATTGCTTCATACAAACAAGATTTTCTGACATAATTTTCTATTCTTTCATGTCCTTCTCCCTTTTTATGCCTTGCATCTTCATCTGCTGCTTTCTAATTGCTAGGGAAGGCAGACAAGATGCTCCATTGGGAACAGATGGCTTTCTGGAAATCTCCCAACAAGGACTACTCCTGGAATAGATTTCATCTGCAGGCCCCACACAGAGGTAATATATGATACCTACAAATAGATAGTGCTCCAAAGGCTTTGGAAGGAAAAAAATATATCCTGCTGGAGTTCTTATGCCTGTTATGACCACAATTGCCAACAGAAGAGTAAGCATAAAAATGAGTCCTATATATAGCATTCAATTTTTGAAGTTATTTTTTTTTTACTTCCATATAATCTCTACAACAGGGACAGCTATCCTAAAATGGTTTCTAAAGGGCTGTGTTCTACTTCTCAAGGGTGGATTTAATACAAAGTTTGAAATCAGCTATAATGCTATCCTACATTACAAAATGGTGTGAGATGGCACACAATACATGAAATAAATATTAAAATCTTCACAGGAGTAAGAATCAATAATACAGAAACAAATATGTTGGATTAGAATGAGTGTGAAGAATTGTCTTGGTCATGTTGTCCCACTCTTCTATGTTTTGCACCTTTACTTACTTCCATCATAGAGAGGAGAGATATTATTTGTAGCATTTTATAAAATACCTATTTGTTCTGTTTGTTTAGGTTCAGTTTTCTTTAATCTAAAATAAAATTGATGATAACCATGTTGCATATGGTGTGTCTGGAAAATATTATTCTGAGATTATAGATGGGGCTATAAAGCTGGGAGATCAGAGATATACTGTTTATGGTAAAAAAATACAAACTGTGAATAGTAAGGTGACAGCAGTACTCTGTATCCTTAGTATTCTAACCTCAGCCTTGAAATTATGTGTGGGTTACTTATTATTCCTGTTCAGAAAGCAAAATGAATATTAGGGGACATAATTTTTCCTTATTTATGAAACAAAAATATTAAGTTCTGGTTTTCTTTGGCTATAAATAAGAGTTAGTGAAAAGGAATCTGTCATGGGTTGCAATGCAAAATGTAACCAAAGGTGTGTTATTCTCTCACCATCTGTTGGAACTGGGGTGGGGGGTGGTGTAACCTTCTGTCAATGGCCCAGCTGATAAGAAATCAGCTGGGGCAGTTTCTTTATCTCTTCCATGACCCGTCCTCCCTCCAGGGAGAGATCTTCTGCTCATGGGCCATTGAGTCCACTGATAAAATTCCATCANCTGCAGCCACCATTTAATGGGACTGCTACCAACACCCTGACCCACAGGGTGTCAGGTTGGATTCTGACTCTGTCAGTGGGTTTGTTTGCTTGTAATACTGCATGCTTGTTTTATTTTAGTTCTCCTAAATACAGAACTGTTTTTCTTATTCCCATATCTTTGCCTGAGAGCCCCCTTAAATCCAAAATTATAATAATTCAGAGAGAGAGGGTTTACGTCCTTCATTCCAAGGGAGGCTCCTGCCTTCCTTAGTAGACACCTGTCGTTAAACCACAACAGAATCCTAAAAATTCAAATACTAGGATGCAAGTAACTAGAAAGAAACTATCAAAGTATTTTAGGTTTTTAAAATGTGGACATACTACCTTTTTGTGGAGGAAAAATGGCTTGACTGTCTTTTACTGAGTAAGGATTAACAATGTTATGACAACTTTTGGGTACTTGTAGGGATTCATTTATTTTATAAAGAGAACAGGGTCACAGAGTCCATGCTAACTAACTTCAGTCTGAATCTGAACTGCCATGGTGTTGCCATTATTGTTTACCTACTTGTACCAGGTAGATTGTGTTATTCTGCTTATCCTACATAGGTACAAATGGAGTCTTTACAGTCTTGGAATAAGTTAATGCACATTGTAGTGCAAAACTGAGAAGAAAAAAAAAGGCATTCCCAGTGAAATCTGATCACAGTGAACCACGTAGAGCCATTATAGGTCACCAGCAGCTTTTACACAGTCAAGATTGTTGCTGCAGAGATGAGGGAAGGGCTTGAAGGCAGATGTTGAAATGTTTTTGCAAAAATGCTGAGACAGAGAGAGTAGGAATTACTTTTCCATTGATGCCACTAAGTGGAAAAAATTCTGTAAGTGTGGTTCCTTTCCTCTACACTTCAGAGAAATGTACAGACTGCACTAATAATTTAACTAAAGGATCTGAAATTCTCTTGAGATCTGAAATCCCCCTGTGAATGTTTTATTGACAAAATGTACTAGATCAGAACGTAAGGAGGTATATCATAAGCAACAGAAGTATAATTCCCCATGGATCATTGTATCTCACAAAGCCATCAAAGACATTAGGGATCCCCACTAAGAGAAGGGCTGTCCATGTTCTTGGTCATTCCACTGCCTTTTCCAGCAGTGGTAAGGTCTGGGGGTGGAAAGTGTAAGTAATTTTCCACAGACAGCTTTCTCTACAAGACCTGTATCTGCTGAGGCTTTGGTCGGAGAAATGCTCAGCTGTGACTCTGTTGACCTTGGCTGTGTTTGAGTTACCAGCCTAGAGGTAAAAATTGCTCTTCCTAGCAATTAATTTCTCCAACAAGATTATAATCTTGAAACTGAAGCAAGACTATGCTGCTGCATTTACCAGATGCTTTACAATCTCTGTCAGGAAAAGCAGATTGATGTTGTTCCATTTCCTTTTATTATAACTTCTGACATGGGAGGAAGTGGAATCTCTGCTCTTAACTCTTGGCCAGCAAACATAGCTGTGGGAGGAACACAGCCTTGAATACAGTCATTAAAATTCAATGCAACAATTACAGTTAATGTGCATTAATTTGGGCATGTTACGCTACTTAGTATACGCCGGATATATTCTTGTAACTGGCAATAACAAGGACATCATCTTTAGCAGTGTCACAGATTCTGTTAAGCAGAAACTGTGATCTAAGTAGCTTGTTAATAAACAGAATTGTGCAGTAATTTTGTCAGTGAGAGTGAATATTTTCTTGCTAATGCCATATTTTTGAAAGTTTTTACACTTCTGATCCAGGTTACAAATTCTGATTTCCAGCTACTTAGATATGCTAATTCTGAGTTCAAGCCACTGGATGCTAAGGAAATGCAAGAGACAGTAGTGATCAGAATAAGATTTAAAAGTTTTCTTGAGTTTCAGCTTTTATGTGCCATAAATTTCAAGTCCCTGTTCAATAATGAAATTTCTGTAATTGTGACATCTCAGCTCAGATTCACCTAAAATATTAGTTTGAGATTCATGTTGAAGAACTTTAGAAGAGTATTTGTTTTGCTTTGAATTGTATTCATTTAATCTACAGTATTTATTTATATTCCTCTGTATTCACTGTGAAAAATACCTGATATATTACAATTCCTGGAATGGCACTCCAGCACACACATGCAGTCATTTAGAGCATTTGAAAGTTTTTAGTGACCACTCTAAGGCATTGTAACAGAAAAACAAGTGCACTGTCTAATTAATCACTCTATATTGATGGAATAACTAACAGGTAAATTGACAGGGAAAAATCAACGTTCTTGGAACCTGGTTGCCTTTATTAATATGATAGATTTCATCTATTCTCCACCTATTACAATAGATAATTATTGAAAGCTACAGTCTTGAAATTTAAATGGATACTATAATTTGAAATAACATGTTGTGAGTGCTACTGTGTAAAATTTAGGATTGAATATGCATATAGTTAATCAAACATATATTCTGTAGTCAAACAGGTCAAATAGTTCTGTACCGTTCAGAAAAGAATCAAAAAAATGAAAACTGTTTTTGTTTCCCACAGAACCATTCAAATGAGGATAAACATGATCTATTATGTTAACTTGTTTGGTAAGAGTACTCCAACAATTATTTTCAAGTATGGATTTAAGTTAACTGAAGCCAGATTGTTCTTCTCGTACCTGAGAGGTACACAGCATGCTTCCAACAATTGATAGAGCCAATAGCCAATTCCTTGATTGATGGTGAATCTTTTTCCCTGTCATGGAACTATTTTTCTTTCATGACAAAATGTAGGTTATTCCTATCAGATCATAGATAGAAATCTGGTCATACAAAGTTTGGGTACATCCATATTAGAGTGTTTGACCCAGATATTATCTGCACACCACAACATATGACTGACAATGTGAGACATATGATTCAAATTTTCTTCAATTTATTACATTTTGTTAAATAAAGTGATATTTCTATCATGTGATGAGAGGTAAAAGTGGTATCATATACTTGAATTACTCTGTAAGAATCTATCTTAAGATACAGCATTGCAGGGTTATCTCATCATTTTATGGAAAATTAATCTTTGTGACTAGATCACCCTTTTTCAAAACTGATCCAAGATTTGCCTTTTTCTGTGTCCACAGGAAGTTTTATTCTCATTGGTATGCCTGGTATTTAGCATTCTCTTCAGTATTTACTCCTCAGTTACATTTGGGGAGCTAGCAAATACCCTTCTGGTTACTCTGTGCCAAGCTATATTCCACTTGTAAGAGCTTTGCATCTGAAATAACACTTTCATCTGCACAGTTGTTTATACTTTTCTTCTTTCATCTTCCCTTGTTTACATCTTTCTCTTATTTTAGAGCACATATTATACATTCCTTACCCCTCGAGAGAAAAAAGTTATCTCCAATTTCAGTTACCCATTATTTAAATAATGCTGAATTATTTTGCTCTGAGAAATATTAATATAAATATCCCAATATAATTTAGCAATTTACAGATCTATAGGTCTACAAATATAAGCCATATAAATAGCTAAGTTAACTTCAAGTAGACAACAGGACTGTAGTTAGAAAAAATTTGAGTAAAAGGGAAAGTTCTCAGCTAAAGTTTTTATGCCAAATTATTCTTACACATAATCATTCCTATATATGCTCTACTCTCCAGTGAAATTTGGAAAGTATTCAAAAAATTTAACCCTGGAATATAATCAAATGCATAGGCTTTTTTGTTTCATCACTAGTCTACAACAAGCTAATGTAAGTCACCACCAAAAAAAGAAGAGGCTGACTGCTTGAATTCCTAAATGTCCTGCAGCAAGATGATTTTCAGAATTTACAAATGAATTCATGGTTTCTACAAAGGACAGTTGAAACTGGCATATATTGTGTTTCTAGTAAGAATTCCACATAATCCTTTATCCCAGTACAGCATGAAATGATTATTTATAGTGGCTACAATATGCAGTATTTCCAAATATTTTCTTTCTGATCAGGTAATCTATGGACTGCATTCTCCTATTATTTTGGGTTTCAGTTTTATTCCCTAAGAATTCAAATGTAAACACTCTAATGAACAGTCAGCTTTGAAATGTTAATATTATTTATCAAACATTTTTAAAAAAAATATATAAAGAAAAAATGTATCACAACACTTTTTAAATTTTAAACAAGATGTTCATGGTACCAAAAGTTTAAGTTTTACTTGATATTAAATATCTTTGTTCTCAGTCTCAGGTAAGCAAGTACATTGTTACTTCATTTGGCACATTATAGCTATTGTCAACAAGAAGCCATTAGCAGTCTTTCATCTACAGAAAGTTAAACAAGGTTGGATGAATGGAATAATATTTTTCATGAAAATATTTCAACTCTTTTTCTATCTACAAACACAATTTATTGTTTTATAAACTATATTAATGTTTTAAAAACTCATATCCTGAAATGGAGTAAATCAATCCTTTTTAAAAGCGATTATGACAAAAAGAAAAAAGAGGCTGTGAACTATTTAAACATAAACTAGAAAAAACATAATTTTTAAAGCACTGAAGAAACAAATTTATTGCAAATTGAATTGCAAATGAAATTATTTATCTTTCTTTTCTGGATCTAAATGTCATTACTTCTTACTGTCTGAGAAATAATATTTTTTTCTGCTTTTATGTTTATAATAATAGACATAATTTTTTAAAAAGTAGAAATTTTAAGAATATATATTTTTAAAAAGAACCTTAAAAATGAAATTGAAATTAAACAAAGAAAACAAAGCAACCAACCATGACCAAAAAGAAACCCAGTCAAAAATACCCTCATGAGAACTGCAATGTCCTGGTCAATTTTTTGATTCCCTGTGTCAGGAATCTCTCTTGTTAAAAGTATCACAGAATATTCTGAGTTAGAAGTCGCCCACCATGATCATCAAAGTCCAGCTCCTGGCCCTGTGCAGGTTTGCCCAAGAGTCACACCCTGTGCCTGAGAGCTTTGTCCAAATGTTCCTTGAGCTCTGTCAGGCTGGTGCTGTGACCACTGCCCTGGGGAGCTCTT
>VYXF01006253.1:672911-756689 GCA_013397295.1 Polioptila caerulea | reverse complement strand
TTCATATATATATATATATATATATAAAAGAAGACTGGAGAAGGCAGGTCCATGATGGTAGATACCTGTGAGAGTATTTTTGTAAAGAAATTTATTATAATATGCAATTCCTTTCTGCTCATCTAAAAATTCTGACAATTTCCAAACAATAAAAACAATCCACCCTTTCCCTCTGGCATTAGCATCTGTCCTTCTCTAAGAGATGAAGAAAGTAGGAGAATATCAAAGTTTGTCTTAAAAAACAAGTGCAGGATATTTGTGATAAGTTCTAAAGTCCAGAGACTGTAGAGGAATATTTTAAATTATCCAAGTCTGGTAATCTCAGTGAGTCTAAGAGCAGAGGCAGTGGGGTTGGATTGGGAATACTGTGGCTCCTGATGGGATGGAGAAGGCAGTTAGCAGCCATTTCACAAGTACTACAGGGCTGCAGCTCAGAGCATTCAAACTCCAGCTGTGCCAGTATCATACGCACAGAGAAGTTGTTTTCTGACATGAGGTATGTGATCAAATATCCATTTGTGTGTCCCAGATGCCTACAATACCTTTGATTCCTTTTGAGTGGAAAAAGATGGGCACTTCTTATAACACAGTTTAGTTCCTCTTCAATTAGATATCATAATGGTTCAACTGAATTATGTTTTAAAAATACTTTTTTTCTTTTTTTTTTTTTTTTATATGGAGAGTATAGGTTTACTAGCTTAGACATAAACACCCACACTGAATATGGCTGAAGTTTTTGTCTGATGGCAAATACTTGTCACAGTACTCCAGAAACCTTTTCACAAATATTGAACAGGGTAAAACGCTCTCTCAGGTCCTTTCCTTCAAAGTAACTTCCCAGTCAGCTAGTTCCAGCCTACAGTGTTCCATGGGGCTACTCTACCCCAGAGGCAGGATTTTGCAGTTACCTTGGCTGAACTTTATGAGGTTTGTGCCATCCCATTTCTCCAGCTGCTGAGGTCCCTCTGAACTGCAGCACTACTTACCAGGATATCGACTGCTCCTCCAACACTGCTGATCTTGTTGAGGGTGCACTCCATTCCATCATTCAGGTCACCAGGGAAAATATTAAAATGTACTGACTGGTCTCAATATAGGCCCTGAGGAAACTGAATGCCATTGGGGCTTCACAGCACTGAACAAAAACATTTGAGATTGGCCATCCAGTTTTTTATGTACTCACAAGGCCAAACATCCTAATTGTATCTTGCCCTCTTAGCCATGGAAAAATCCCTGTGGCCTTCCCTCACCCACAGAGCCATCTGTCTCTTTAGAGAAGCCAATTAAACTGGTCAGGCACGATCTGTAAATTTGTGCTGACTGTTTCCAGTCTTCTTCTGCTCCCCATGCCTGGACATGGCTCCCCATGGACATGGAGGATATGCTTCATTGTGTTTCATCATCTCCCCTGTGCAGCTCCAGCCCTGGGCTGGGGACAGACTAGGACATGGGCTTATGGACCAGGATCAAAGGACATGGCCAGGCAGGGCTGGGCCTTGAATAGCTGGAGACCAGCCCTGCTGTGTCACTGCTGAGCCAGGGGCTGATGGCCAGAGGAGGCTCCTGGACGATGAGCAAAGTGGAAGGAGCCTGGGGGTGGCTGCTGAGGGGTAGTGGATGAGAGGTACCTGCACAGGCTTCAAGATGTGGAGGAAATCATGATCAGGAGAGAAAATCACAGCTTTATAAGGCCACAGAAAGGAAGGGAATGAAGATCACCATTTTCAGTGCTTCACAGGAGAGCAGGCTGGGTATACTGTGGAGATCCAAGTGATATCTGTACTAAGCCACCCTGACACAGAGGACTTGACCACTCATCTGGTCCTGCTGCAGCTGATCCCTCCACAGTCTGGATGGTCAGAGAGGAGAGCCACAGTGAGAGCTGGTGTGTTGCTCATCAGTGCTCACCTGCCCCCAAACAACTGTCCAGATTGCCATCACACTTGCCACACTTGCACATGCCTTGGGAAGAAAAGCAAATCATTCTAGTTTCCACATCTTTTTTATTCTATTCCTCATTTATGATGCATTTCCATAGAAAAGGTATAAAGAAGACACTGTCAACACTTTCCATAACATTGTTGTGACAACCACCTCAAACTAAGCACTCTGAGCAGCCATTTTCCTGATTTCCTGACCTTTATGCTTCCAAGAAAGTATATTCCTGTATGGCCAGTAGAATTCACTGCTTGGTGTAGAAATAATGGCTTTGATGTAAGAGATACTAGAATTCCACAAGAATTAATAAAAAAATGCCTATACCTCATCTGCCCTCAGGATAAGGCAAGAAAAGTAGCTAGGAAAAAAGTCTCTAACTAGAATGATGAATCCTTTGAACGGAGCATTGTGGCCATTGATAAAACAGAATCAGACAAGGGGATGTGCCACTGTCAATACAAGTTTGGTCCTCTGCCTTACTGTGCAGGTTTTTTCTCAGAGTTAAGTTTCTTCTTAGTAGCCGGTGTGGGGTTACATTTAGGATTTGTCATGAAACATGTATTGATAACACTGGGGGTTTTAATTTTTGCTGAGCAGGGCTCACACAGCATCAATGCCTTTTCTGCTCCTCTGCCCACCCCACCGTCGAGGAGGCTGGGGGTAAACAAGGAGTTGGGAAGGGACACAGGACAATGACCCCAGCTGACCCAATGGATATTCCATAACCTGTGGGGTCAAGCTCAGCCTGTGGAGCTGGGGGAAGAAGGGAGAAGGGGGGCAAGTTCAGAAGAATAACATGTCTTCCCAAGTCACTGTTAAACAGGAAGGTTCTCTGCTTTCCTGGGGATAGCTGAACACCTGCCTCTCTATGGAAATGGTGAATGATCTCCTTGTTTTGCATTGCTCCAGAGTGCTGTTTTGGCTCTACCTACAACTGTCTTTATCACTACCCATGAGTTTTCTCACTTTTTCCCTTCAGGTTCTTGTCACCATCCTACCAGGGGTAGAGTGAATGAGCGTCTGTGTGGTGCTGATCTACCGTGGTAAACTACCTCAATTACCAATATCCTGTATTTCCATACCTTCAGCACTGTGTTCAGAGATCCTGAGTGACATGGGATACTTGTTATAACATGTGCAGAAGCACTTTTATCACCTCCTTCCTCCACACCTCCAGTTTAGGAATTTGTTGTCAAATATCAAGGGGATTAGTTTCAAATGTCAAAAACAGATGTGAAGTTATGAGCAAAACTTTTTCTTTTTTTTTTTAGGACGTATATAAACCTGCATTTCAAAGACCTTAGATAAAGAAATATGAATCAGTTCAGACCACTCCTGTTTTGCACAGCTATTTAATATTCTAGACTGCTGGTCTGCAGGCGTCCAAATGGAATGCTAATTATCCACTTTCTTCCCCTGCTAAAAGCTTCACTGAGGCTGACAGAAGGTAAGGCACTAGACTGTTGAACAACAATACCATGCTTTCAATGAGAAAGACAACTATAAAATGTTTCCTGCAGCCTAATTCTTCCAGCATCAGCTGATCCTTTACTAGTCCCTACTTGACACCAATTAATCTCTCCTCTACAGCTTACTATTCCCCAGGGCCTTCGCTGCTATTCCTTTACTTTATGCTGGATTTAAAATGGAGGCTGGGAAGAACACATTGAGTCTCAAACACAACAGACTTATACATGAAAATTCCTCTTAATCTGAAGAGATATCTTTCATTCCAGTCTTTCCTTGCCCAGCAAAGGTATTTCCAAAATTGTTAGTTACCTGGAAGGTCTCAATCTTCTTTTTCTTAAAACAAATAACCCAACTAAAAAACAAATTGAAATTCACCATATAATGCCAAAGTTCACATATGTCAAGCCAAAGAGACACAAAGGTAATATAATGCATAATTTTTACAGTGCTTCCCCACCAAGACTGTTTAGGCTAGATTTTTGGAAGGCCAGAATATTTAGGTAAGGCTTTTCAGGAGGGATAATATTACATGATGCATTTGGAAATAGTCAAACTTTGGACTTCCTATATCCATAATGTATGTGCATGTAAAGTTTTCTTATTCTCTATGAAAACATGTTAAATCTTTTGACAATTTCAATTAATTTCCCTTGGACCATAATAATCAAAATATATTTTATTATGGTTTTTATTAATAGCTGTCAATATCAACATCCTGCAAGAACACTTTTATTTTATATAGTAATGCCCTTGAATAACATACAGGTTAACATATACATGAAATTCATGAAAATTTAGGAAATTTTTTTCTATAAAATGCTGGCTTCTTGCAGACATTTAGTACAGATCAGACTTTAAACATTCATTCCAGCACTTATTATTAAGTACAAATACTTTGTATTTGATGCTTTTGGAGATTAGTCTAAAGTAAATTAAGCACAAATTAATAGCTCAAAGACATCTCTAATCACTGGAAAGGCAAGTTATCATAGCTCATCTTCTAGGTGGTAAGTACATGAAGTAGACTCCAAGCCAGAGTATGGACCTACTGTCAGTGTTTCCTCTCTCTGAAAAAGTAAGGATTAATTTGAAATGACCCTTTTATGTCAGTATCTCTAATAAGTCCTGAGCCTTCAGCTTCAAGAATTCCAACCCTGATGCAATAGCTTGTTCTGTGAAATAAGGAATTCAGGCTTCTGTCTTCCTTTTTTCTCTTCTACCAGGTCCTGGCCACACACTCCCATTTGGTTCCAGTTCTCAGCTGATAGAAGTCACCAACCTATAAAAATTTAAAAAAAAACCCTCAGGAAATGTGGATAATTTTCTATTGGACTGTGAAATAGAACTGTTTATGTAAGAGTTGAAAAAATATCTTGGCCAGTACAAAGCAGGACATCGGGTTTGATATGATTCCTGGAGCTGGGAAGAAGGTAAGAAAACTTCTGAGATGGAGAAGAGAATTACAGATAAGGTCTTTTGGAAAGTAAACTCCATTAGGGCCACACAAGTGACCATGAAAACACAGGCTGAGATTTACACAGGGAAAAGTGGCTCTTCCCAGAGACTCAATTAGGCAGTTCTCTGAAGTCTATTGTCTCTTTTTTGTTTTATTTTTGTTTTCTTCTAAATTTGCATCTCTTCTGAATATGTCCAGGAGAAAAGGTCTGGAGTGGCACATGCAGGAACCAGAGCACATCCTCCTTGTCTCACTCATCCTCACAGTTGCACAGCTCGTTTCAATCTGGAGCATTTTCCTGCTGGAGTGCCTTCACTCTCCTCTTCTAAATCTTTCTGAACTCTCTGGTTCCATCAACTGTCTGAGTTCCTAAGTACAGCAGAAGCATCCACTGATCAAAGTTTTAAAATAATCTTTCCCATACGTGGTCTGCAATGCAACATAAGCATCCATAAGGCTCCTCCTATCAACATTCCCACTTTCTTCTAAGTCTTTGCACTTTCAGACCCAAGGGCCTTTTTCCTCATTTGCACAGATTCAGCTCTGTTAATTCTGAAAAATAAAAATATAATTTACACTTCATTTTTGTGTGTTCAGTATGAAGAATTGGAACAACAGCTGAGAAACCGTGTTTTGTTTCGTGGCCAATATGGCACGTGTAAAACTTGTGCAGCAGCAGCTGAAAGTCTGTGTTTTTCATTTTGGGATCAATTTGACATCTTTTAGCAATTTTTTTGGGCAGCAATTCAGAAGGGTCTGATACTTCCCCCTCCCCAGACACCAATCTGGTATCCTTCTATCTACGTTTTTTGACACCTTTTGTCTATGGAAATCAATAAACAAAGTCTGAAAATAATTTTCTTTGCAAAAATAAACTGTTATGGAAATTTCTAGTATCATTTTTGGCCAATGTATGTTTTTAAATACAGAATTTTCATCTTTCCTTGTTTATGTTATTTTATATTTATTATACTTTTTCTTAAAAATGTAATTACTTTTTCTTTGAAATATGAATCTTAAGATAAATATGTTCCAGGCACATATTTAAGTGAATATTTAGCAAAATTTTACTGCAGAATTCGAAGGGTGATTGCTGAGGTTATTAAAAATTTTTCATAAGGCCTCAGATATTTTTTATGCACCCTTTAATGTAGTTTTTATAAACCTGCTATACATGAAGGGTGAAAAAATTCACAGGGGTTCACTGTGAATTTAAAGCTAGTGCCTCTCATGATAATCCTCTGAGCATTTCTGGTCTTCCAGCCACATGTAAGAGATTAACTGGATTGCAGCTTCCATATCTAAAAGCCTTTGTCCAGCAAGGAATCTAATTCTAGGGTAAGAGATATCACATGTACTTTTGCTAACCAGGGACAGAGCTGAAAATAACTTTAATTTTACATGGATATCAAACACTGCTTTATATCATGATAATAACACTACATTTTATTTGATGTATCCTAGATTAAAACATAACTGAGAAGGTTGCAGGTATTATTTGAAATATTTTGCTTCCCCTAGCTTTTACTTATTGACATGTCCTGTTCTGCATTGCTGCTCTCTGTTCTGTTTAATTATCCTAAATAAAAAACTGAAAAAAAAAAAGAGAAAAGAAAATTGTTTCCAAGGTTGACATTTTGCTGGCAAACTTAATTTACTTCAATATAACATATTTGTAAAAGTAGAGTTTAAATTTCATTTTTGAAAGACAGTGTCAAATACATCTTCCTGGAGAAAAAGACCCTTCCACCATCTCAAATATGTGGCAGTACTATACTGCAGGAAGAGCATGGACTATTATTACATTAATTTAGTTCCTATGTTCATTTTTTGCTCACTCTGATTGTACAGAATTCTTAATGATATGTAAAGATGTGACTTCCTCAGTCCAAGAAAGCTGTCCAGAAGTATCTTTGGTAAGTACAACCATATGAGTCTCTCAGTGTGGCACCATTTCCATATAGATACTGGATCCTCCAATAAGTGAAAGGAAATATTAGGGATATCCTCATACAGTGCTGAATTTTGGCCTTATGAAAAAATAAATACCTCTTGAGAATGTGATAAATGCATAATATACAGAAAAAAATAGCAAATATCTCATAATATAATTGTTCTCCTCCTGCTTCTTCTATGGACATGTACAGGGTACACACTGGCTATTGCTCTGTTCCCCTTATAAGTTAAAATTTCTATCAAGTCTGAACAAATTTTAGTGTTGCTCGTATGGCTCCTGAGCAAACTGCTGTGAGGCAGTAAACACTGCAGCATCCCAGAGCTTGGAACCTCTCTGACAACGTCTAAGTTTTCTGTGCTAGCTCTGAGATAGATATCAAGATCTGTTTTCAAGATAAATTATTTAATTTCCCTTCATAAAACTGTTTTCCAGGAAAGATACAAGATCTGCTTTAAAAAAGGGGTTGTTTTTCCTTTCCAGAGATTTTTCACATCAACGGATCAGCCCCTGACATCTCAGGTTAAGCTATCTCAGCATAATCACTGTTACTAAAGGGTTTGCAGGAAGCAAAAAGAGCACAGTGAAGGTTTCAGGTCAAATATTAATCTACCTGACAGGAGCATGTCTGGAAAGTTTCATCTTCAGCATTCCAGTGATGCCTAAATCCTTCCCACTTGCTGGAATGACATTGATTTCCAAATTATAAGGTAATTTACAATTTAAAATTTGCATTTAAAAGTCTGTTTGAAGAAGAGGTTTTATTTGTTTCCTGTAACTCTATAGACTTTCTAGTGAGCAAGGGCAGGAAACTGAGATATTTTTTTTAACTGTTTCTTAGTTTCTTTTTTCCTGCTTCAGAGAAAATCTTGGTCTCAGATGCAAACTTTTAAAGTCTGTAAAAGATACCATTTCTCTGTTCTCTGGCCGGGAATGGATAACACTCATTTAATCTATGTACATGGCATTTTT
The DNA here is from genome assembly GCA_013397295.1 of Polioptila caerulea. Classification (NCBI taxonomy): domain Eukaryota; kingdom Metazoa; phylum Chordata; class Aves; order Passeriformes; family Certhiidae; genus Polioptila; species Polioptila caerulea. Next base: position 748,899 of record VYXF01006253.1, on the reverse strand, counting down.
TTCTACATTGGAGTAGAAAAACACAACAGTAGCTTTACTGTTCCAAAAGGCAGTTCATTTTTAACAAAAAAATCAGGCAGAATTAGGAATATTAATACTGTGTTGCATAACAGATTCACTATGTCAAATGAGTAAAATATTTCTGCCCTGAAAAAATTTCCATGAAAAGAACACTTTAAGAACTTTACCTGTTTTGCTTCTGTAAAATTCAAGGTCAGATTTTTATTTTTATTTTAATTTTTTATTTTTATTTTTATTTATTTTTTTCATTGCTTCAGCACAAAAGGATAAGGTATGGTTAGATTACAAAGCTGAAATATGTTATGGGAAGTAGAAAAGAGAATTTTCCTGGAACACAGAAATCCAGAGCAGATGGAGCTCTCATGACTACAGTATCAGACATTTCAATAATGGTTAAAAAATGGATCAGCGACAATATTTCCTACAAGCATAGTGGAACAGGTTTTATTCCCATGCTCCATCCTCATGGGTGTACGTGCAGCCCTCAGTACATCTCTTTCATTCCATTTTCTATATTAACTCATCATCTTACAAGAACATGCAAAAATATATCTCCAGAATATCAGCCAGTGTGAGTTCTAAAATGTGTGAAATCAATATATAAGAAATTCTTTGCCTAATTTGATAGGTTTGCATAATTCAATTTAGAATTATTTCTTATTTAATTCATTTTAGAATCCTTGAAAAACCACAGCTTTTTTGTATACATATCCTCAATTTTTCTTCATAATTCCCAAACTTCCTCTCATTTACTTGTAACTACATAGTACAAACTGATGATAAATTATTTGATAGTCATCACATAACATGCTATTATTGACTATTAAAAGAACTATTCTGATCTGTTACACCTATTTCATGCTAATGTAAATCTGTAAACTTCAGGAAAGTTACAGAACTCATTTATGCATGAGGCCCAATCTCTTTCATATTCATTGATCAGGAGACACCAGCTAACACCCTCTTATTTGATATACAGATATATACAAACCTATATGTTACTGAAAGGTCAGTTGAGTAGATATGTCAGCTGAGTTGTGTGCAAGGGCAGTTGATTTTACCCTTAAACTAAGGATAGAATCCATTGTGGGAACTCCACGATCACACTGAATTTATCAAGATTTTTTATTAGACATTGACTCCAGTAGAACTGTTCCCAGTATTCTAAAACAATCTTTAAGCCATTGTTCTGGAGGAAATTATGTGACTCTTCAGAAGATCAATTTGAGTAAATCCTGCCTGTTTAGAAAACTGGGATGTCCTAAAAGTATACAGTAAGAATTTTCTCCAGTAACTAAAAATATAAACTGGAGACATCTACGCCTGAGGTAGTCATTCTATTTGAGCTTGTCATTAGAGGAAAGTAAGGGCAAGACTCATCTGGTCTAGTTTATACCGAAATTAAATGCATTAAGTGTGCAATTTATTTCCCCAGTAACTATGAAGGGAGTGAGGATGACTAGCTGACACATAAATGTCTATGCCCTAGGTAGCTAAAACTAGTTGCTATGTCTCCCACACTACAGATCTCAAAGAATTACCTTTGTACTCAAGCAACAAAAGGAGCCCAATTCTCAGGTTATTTCTAAAATGAGGGAAAAAAATCATATGTACAAATAGTACTTGAAACTACAATTACAGTTAGAATAATTGAATGTGAACAAAGCTAGACAGACAGAGAAATTTAGGATGAAATGAGATTTGTAACAAAATTTCTCAAGGTCCTATTCTGTGGCTGATTTTATTCATTTTGTATAAAAATAATTTGTGCACATGATTAAGAGACTAACAGGGCCTCTCTATGAAAACCACACTGTACTGCAGATCCTTCATGACACAGCAAGGAGGAAATCTGTGTCACACGGGCAACTCAGTTATCTAAGGCACTTCCATCACTGAGAACAGAAGTCCAGGAGTTGGACTTTGATGATCCTTGTGGATCCCTTCCAGCTCCAGATATTCTGAGTTAATGTCCATCCATCACCACTGTCATTTCTATTAGTCACTCCAGAAGGCCCAGAGAAGAACAAGTAGAGGATGTAATTTTATCATCAGAAGTTACATCCTAAATAGAATTTTCTATAAAATAAGTTTTCATCATCTTGAAATAGCAGAAGGCAAGAAAGACCTGAATATCCTTATTCTGTCAAATAGTGTCATGTGACTCTAAGTAGGCAAAAATAATCCTAGTATGCTTCAGGCAAAGTGATAGAAATAGAGATGTGTTGATGCCATTATATAAGGTGCTAGAAAATTCTCCTCTGAAATACTGGATCCAGTCCATGTTCAAAGGCTGTGAATTTAAACTAGAACAAACTTGGAGAAAAACCTCTATACAGATCTATAAAATAAAAGTGGAGATAATATATATGAAATATCATAAATATCTGTAAGCACACATGGTGAAAACCACCAGAGAAAAAAAAAGAACTATTAAGTTAGTAGACACTGTTGGCACAGTAGCAAAATGGTGTAAAGCAGTAATGGATACTTTTAAACTACAAGTTAGGAGATTTCTAATACCAGGAACAGCTTTCAACCAAAAGCAGTAGGGTGAGAAATCTTAGCCAATTTTATAATGAGTCTTGCAGAATTTATAAACAGGTTTCAGTTGCCTATAACAACAGGGAGCAGGGCTTTATGACCCACTAAGTTTTTCTGGCCTTATGCCCAAAGATGCAGAAGGCACTGGTAAAAGAAATGCTGCTTGTTCATTTAAATGGGAAGTTTTCACAAAACTTTTATAGGTATGCACACTGGTAACACGTTTACTTTCACGGTATTAAATGAATGCACTCATTGATCACTGTTATTTTGAAAATCTCCTATTATACTTTAGCATTACTTTTAATTGTACCAGTAAAATTAGTTGTTTTCATTTATAGTTGAGCTATAAGTGGCTTGGGTGTCAGGTGTGCTTCTTATTATTCATATACGTATTCAGAATAAGACAAAAGAGAAAGGAGAGATGCTTAGGTTGGTGTTTTTTGGGGTTTTTTTTGCTTGCTCTTTGGCTTTTCCTATATTGCTTTTCCTATGTTGTTATGTTTGTTGAAACACAGTTTTATTCACTGCATGATAATGTTCCACCTTTGTTCCTGAGCAAAGTAGAACTCAAGCCCTCCAAAGCTGAATAAGCTACATTTGTAAGTATTCAACATCTGCAGTATGCCAGTATGCCATGTAATTGATTCTGTGTTTTGTTTAAGGTAATTTTTGTCAACATTGTTTTGTTTATTTATGTTTAATGAGGAATTAAGTTATTTAAAAAAATAAAATAAAATCAGGAAAATCACTTAAGTTATTTTTTACTATAGAAGCCATGTCTCTTCAAAAAAACATAAGTAAAAATTCTTTTATTACAGACAATATGTTTTCCAGGTCTGGTTACAGATATTAAGAGTAATAGCCATGAAATGTTATTAATTATTTCAATATTAATGAAAATAATATAATAAGAGCAATAAAATAGTAATTAGTGATATCTAATAGTGATAGCACAGTCTTATTTATATCACTAACTCCTACTCTGATTTAGTCTTTCTTTTTCTTTTCAGTTTTCTTTTGTTTCTATACAGACCTGGCTTGGGGTCACAGAAATTAAATGGTGAAAAAGCTGAAATCAGTGGAACAAACATGAATTCCATTTGTATTCATCTCATTGAGGACAAGATCCTACACAACAATAAAATTGTTTTAGTAGTGATCTGGAGGACTTGGATAGCAGTATGGCTGGAGATGGAGTATGGCACTAAAATTGGGATTTTAGAAAGCAGTGGTGGTTACTTCTGTGTTTGAGCAGAAAAACACCACAAGCAACATCTTCTTTCTCAGATAACTCCTATCATTCTTTCTCTGAAAGAATAAAGGGTACTGAAGATTTAAAAGCTGTGGAAAAAGCAAAAAGATATTGGGTCACTTGGCCCAAATCCCAGATTAAGTCAACCACTGCCCCTAGAAGAGAACCCTGGATTTCCAGCTCTCAAGGAGCCATGCCAGCCACTGGGAAGCATCATTACTTCAGAGCTGATTTAAAGGAAGGTAACCAAGAAAAAGAACCCAAGATTCCAAATTCCAGAAAGAAAAACTTTACTTTGTCTTCTAAATCTGAGGAGGTGTGCTGCAATTTTTTAGCACATTTCTAATTCTAATTCTTAGGCAGTGAATGTTGTAATACTTTAGTGCCGTTTGATTTTTAGTGAATAAAAAAGAGCCCACTATTGTGAAAGGATGAGTACTTTTTCCATTACAGGATACCAAATTGCTTTGAACCAGTGTGCTAAAGTGTACATAAAATCTGCAAGCCATCATTAAGAGTGCAGATGTGCAGATGTGTACTACTCAAACAGGTATGCCCGTAAAAAAGGTTGCCATTTACTCACATCCAGCTGGTCATTACTGCATCTTGGGCAGAATTTATTTCTCCCACTTAAATTTGCTTACAGAGATGCTCACATGAGCACTTTGTATCTTCTGAAGTAAGTGAGCTGAAATATTTTGGCTAATGGATCTTGGCAGATTCAGCTCATTAGTACTTAAGCAGAACAGGCTCCAGACACATATGAGCAATTACTGTATCCAGATCAGAAAGAAATAACCTGGTTGTTGTTTCCAAGTGATATATCTTAACAACACATTGTCACAGGGTTTAATTCTTCACCAATCTGAATGACAAATTTTGAAATCACAGATAGGAGGAGGCCTGAAAGAGACCTTAAAGGCCATCTCATCCCTCTCTATCTCCATATTGCTATGTTATTCCTGACAAGTTCTCTTGTTTTTCTATAACCTCCAGTGATGGAAACTTCACTGCCCAGGCAATGCATTCCAGGGCTGCACTAACCTTTCTGTTAGAAGGTTTTTCCTGTCATCTGATCTAATCTCTCTTGTGCTAATTAGAAACCCTTGTTGGAATCACAATACATTATTCAGTTGGTCCGCATCCCTCCTGAACTGTGCACAAAATCAGACATTAGTGCTCCAGCTGACACCTTTACTAGTGCCAAATACAGCAAATATTTCAGCTGAGTTAGAGATAACACTCCTATTTACTTTTTTTTTATGAAAGGCATAACATTCTTGACTCTTGCCCAACTTTTGAGCCACAGTAACTCTAAGATCTTTTTGTTTAGCCAGACATTTTTAAGTTTTTAATTACAGAGAAGAATTCTCTGTGTGTCATTTTAGAACTGTGTCCGCTTTCTCTGTGAAGGTTTTGAAAGACTGTGATCAGCTTGACCTAATGATATAGTCTGCAATGAACCAGAGACTGGACAAGTAACATCCATAAAACCCTGTCAACTTGAAAAATTCTACAATTCTCTGATTTCCTGAGATAATTTTGAACTTGGTTTCTATTCTACTGTGTACTCAAACGTTGTCCATCTTGTGTCATTTGCAACTTTAATAAAATTATTATATACTTGCCTTTCAATTACCACAAAAAACTTTGCACAGTTTTTAATCCAGGACAGACCCTTTATTTCAAAATTGATGTATTTTTCCAGATTCACTATGAATCACTGCTAAAACATCTATGAAGTGTGGTAACTGCCAACAGTACTGATTTTCCCCGCTCAACACGAGTTAGACATAAGTGCATGAAGTCTGAAACCCTCCCAATGACACCATATGTTAACCAGTGTCACCTTCTTCAGGATAGGTCTGGGCTCTCTCCCCAGACTTTTATGCTCTCCCAGAAGATCTAGCAGAAACACAATCCAAGTCCTGGTCCCTCACCCTCCTTCCAAGAGATGTATGATATCTCTTCAGTATTATTCCCAGCACTATTACAAGTTCCTACGTGAATGAACATCAGCAGGAAGCCACTGGGGCAGATGAACCTCAGCAAATTCTTCATACCAGGTTGGATTAAGAGTACTGCCAGGGTATACAGCTCGTGGAATGTCAAGGCCAGTACTCATATGCATCACTTTCACTCTCTTAGGACTCAACTGCTAAATAATTCTGTCTTTCATATTGTCTTTACAGTTCTGCACTGCATCCCACCACCACTTGCTTCTTTAGTTCTGGAATGATAAACCATATTCTCTCAGTACCACCATGCTGGTATTATGGAGATAGATTCTGCCTTCAATAGAGAACATCAGACTCTAAAGAGCAACCAGCTGTAGTCAACTTCAAAAACTCTTTTCCTCTTTTCCTTTTCCCATAGTTTCCTATGGGACCACGTTTCTTCTAACTAGATCTGACAGTCAGTGATTGCAATTAAAGCCATCCAGACTGGTGTACTGCACCTCCTGTTCTCTAAATCTCCTTGTGGAAACAATGAATGGAGTCCTGCAGCTTTAAACAGTAGCCTGTTTTTTTCATGAATTAGCTCTTAGAGATTCATGCCAGCTCACAAACCCCTAGGTTTCACACCAAAATGATGGCCTTGGTCCTCAAAGTGGATAATTTCTTTGCTCTTGTACCCCAGCAACAGAGTTCTGAAGATAAGGAATTGATTTCTTTGACATCTCTGGTTTGGCTGGGACATGAAGAGATGAAAATGCATCCAAGACTTCATTTCTTAACAGCTTTTACTTGGCAGAAAAAGTAACTAATGAACTTTCTCTCACCCAAAAGTCCATTTCTCCAGTTTGAACATGGTCTCTAAAAACTAAAGTAATTGTTTCAAGACTGTTATTTGTTTAAGTGTCAGAGTAATGAAAGATAACTCTACTATATGGATGTATAAATACACAGTTGGTAAAAAAAGAGAAACAGTCATGTGATGAAAAAGGGTAGAGAGGAAAAAAGTTAACAGTTTTGTTACTCTGTGTAAATCCAGTCTAAAGCTCCACAGATAAATTAAGAGAAGAGAATAGTTTTTAACTGTGCCAGCGTGGCTTTGTAGCCACTCCTCGGATGATGTCAGGGGTGCCTGTGATACTGGACTAACAGAAGATGTACCAAAGGTGTATCAAAATGGCAGGATGGGTACCTTTTTGTACACACAGTTTTTTTCCTAGAGGGGTTGAGGTCAGTTCAGGCAGCTTGTAACATTCAGGGAACACTGTTAATTTCTGTTTCTGCCATCAAAAACATCTCCTTGAAAGATCCCTAAGATACCAAAAAGGACAATCCACTTTTCTCCTTCCTGCACTCTCATTAGATAATTTAATCTGGAAAAGGTGATGTGATGGTTCAATTGTCTTCTTTTCTTTGCATCTTCTTTCCATTAGCTAAAATGACTTTACAAATGACATGAGATTGTCTTCACTGAGATTTGCTTAAGAAGTTGAATGTAGGAAGTAGAATTCAAAGATTATGATCTTTAAAATTTGAAGATTTAAATCTTTTGGGAATTATATAAGTACCTGTTATTTCCATAAATTATAATTTGGGACATTTTGAGACAAGTGTTCTCAAGAAAATTTGTAAAACTACTCTAAAACTTAGTAAAATTCAACTACCTGTGCATTAAAAACAATGTGTTTATTTGCTAGGGGGGGAAAAACCCAAATAACCCTTGGCACTAGAAGGTTTTAAATCCTGGATCAGCCAAACCTGTATGTGTTTTTATATCTAAGCTGAGTGACAGCATTGTAAACCTAACCTCATCAACATGCTGTAAATGGTTTGAATTAATTAATTTCCTCTGGAAATCTGTTGTATCCTGCATTTCACTTTAACCCCCTATGAAGAAGGCTCAACGTGGAAGTATCAGTTAGCACCATAAGCACAGCTCAGTGACAGCTTTGTTGTTAATGAAAAATAGTTACTGTTCCACACGGAAGCCCATTGATGTTGATACAGCCAATGCTCCTGTGAGCAAACATCTGGTCTGTGTTAGGCGCTAATTCTAATTCTCAGTCAATATTTTTGGACACTGCTATTGTTGGTAATTTATTGAAATTGCCCAGGTTCTGCAAAGCTGTTTTGATGTACGTAAAGCACATTTATTTAGTCATAATTTATTAATTTTACTTCAACTTATTTTGTCATGTTGGTTGGGTTTGTAAAGACACACATCATTAATACCTACATTCTTGTTGAAGCTCCATTTAGTTCTCTTAAATTCTTTTACTATCACTGTTCATTTGTGTGTTCTGTGCCTACATCTGCCAAGATGTGGTAATAGAAGTACCACAAGTAAAGAAGACCTTTGGATGTGGACCTTTGGACCACATCCAAAATAACATTATAAAACTAAGCCTCAGTAATTCACATCATAGGAGTAAGGGGACTGGAGACAAGAAATATCCACGTTGTTGAAGTTTAAATTCTTGTCCACAATGCCTGTATTTGGAAGATAGTTGCATCAAGAGCTGGTTGCTGGCTGTTGCTGATTGTTCTGAGATATTTTTTTTATTTTATATTTTATACTTATTTGATAATAAGGAAGGAGCTGCCATCTACCAGACATTTGTAAGTAAAACTATATTGGAACCCATGCTGATAATATTACAAATGATAAGTTAATAAGAATGTTCTGACAGTTCAAGGAATAGTAAACTTAATTGATTAAACTGAAGAATTACACTGCTTGACAAAAAAGGTGTCAGCATGAAGACCCTGTTAGATCAAACAGGACCCTTAGATGGAGCAACAGGGGAAGAAAGGACTCAGGTAAAGAGTAATTACACTAGTGCAATTTTCCATCATTGGACATTTGGATTTTAGTGGATAGGGAGGCAAAAAAGCTCATGAAGCCAGACAAGTGGAGGCAGAGAATGGGAACAAGAGTAAGGGAGTGGAGAGCAGAGAAAATTAAGAGTGGATATAAGAAGTTAGATGAGGCGTGAGTACAGAACTAAGCTGTGAGTGGAGGAAGGAGTAGGACCTGGCTTGAATAGCAGGTCAGGCTGGGAACCAGCTGAAAGAAGATTTCCAGACTGAGTTGAGATTAAGTGAAAACTTCATGAGCAGAAGGTAAGAACCAATGTACTCTGACCCTGAGAATGGCTGGACTAAAAGGGTTTAAAACAGGTGCACTGGGGAGAAATAATTCATACTGGTGCCACTGAGAAGAGGGTAAAGGTGGGGGGAAAAAATGAAAGGTCCTTACTAAAAATCCTTAATTATTTCTTTCCTAATTTTAGAAGGCATTACTTTATATATTCAGTATTTTAATGTGAGGGGATAATGGTGAGACAAGCACTGTAAATCTCGTTCATCAGAAGGGGGGTTGTGGTTTGAAACATATTGTTAAGCAATGAGATCTTGAACATCCTCTTTTATAAAGAATCCTTGGTTGCTATGGAGGCAGTTTCAAAAGTCCTTTGTTAGAATATGTGTTTTCTGCTAATAAAAAAAAAAAAAAAAAAAAAAAAAAAAAAAAAAAGGGGCAAACATTTTTTAACCAAAGTCGAAANAAAAAAAAGAAAAAAAAAGAGGTCACACATTTTTGACTCAAAGTCGATAACCCAGAAATAAATAAAAAATAAAATATAACACTGAAGGGATAGAGAATTAGAAATTCAGGCAAAAGCATCAAAAGCATGCTACCCATAGGGAAAAGACAGTCTGGAACTATGGAATGAGGAGACAGGTAGGAAACAAAGAACGTACATTTTAGGAATAGTTTTCACTTTTTACTGGTTATCTATATGCAGAATGAGAATAAACTTCGTGGGGAAGAAAAGGGCAAGCCTGCTCCTGCAGTCAGAAAATCTATGCAAACTAAGGATGAACTGAAAGCTTCAGAAAAATCTGTTCCAGAGGGCATCTTTCTTACACTGCTCAGAAAGGTATCTGAGCAGTCTTTAAGGAAAGAGAAACAGGCAGTTCATCCCAGGGAGTTTCTCTTCTCTTACTCCACGATACCAAGGTACTGTGTTTGGCATTAGTCTACAGTTCAAGCTCTTGTGGCTTAAAGAAAAGGAGAGCAGATTGTGTGGGCTTGCTTTTGAAACTTCTTTTTGATGAGTTAGAAACCCCCGGTCGTGTGGCACCAGTGAAAAATCTTCCTTGGCAGTTTTACGCCGGAGAAGCTGCGTTGCTTCTGGGGAGCACTGCTATCAGAGAGGACCCTGCACAGCCAGCATGAGCCAGAGAGCCTCTTGCTGAAGAGCAGGGATAGGGGAGCAGGGATGGCATCCTCCAGGCCAGCCAGGGCCCATCTGAGCTGCCTGCACTGCTGGGAGAGCTGCAGCCCCATTGTGTGTTTGCATCTGAGGCTGGGGAGGAGGGGCACCCGCTGCTGTGAGAGGGGCCCGTGCGGGTGGACTGGGCTGGAAAGCAGATGTGAAAAGCAGATGTGGTGTGTGCTCCTGAGCAGAGCAGAGTGTGACAGCAGGGGCTTGGGAAAGAAGTCTCAGTAATGACTGTGTTAAGATATTTTAATAAAGAAGTTACCTAGTGTAAATAAATCCATATGTTTTGTAATCCATAGTCCCATTCTGCTTCAGCATCTGGCAATGTGGGGATTTAGCAGTGATAGAATTATTGGTATAGCTTCCTATGACATTTAATGGGGAGTGGAAAACAATTAATGACTTAATTTAAATGACAGTTTCAAGAATAATCTTTATTAAGGAAGGCTCACAATTAAAGGGGATTATGGTTGTTAAAAGTCAGGAAGAAATAAACTAAACAAAAACAACTTGGAAGAGGGATCCACATGCATAAGTAGTTTGTCTTTATGTACTGTGATAAATAGGAAGGCTCAAAACTTGTCATAGAAGTGATTTGGGGAAGAAAAGAAACATTTTGGCTAGATTTTGTTTTCTATGCTAGAAGTATCCATTTTATCTGACTTTTATTTAGTTTTGCCAATCTTTTTCTACCCTTTCCCACAACCAAGAAGCAACTTTGTCAAAAAAGAGCAAGGAATGGACATGAAACAGGTGGTGTGGGGGCTTTTTGCTAGAAAATACTGACAAAAAGTGTTTCTAATTTGCTTGCTTTGCCAGTGAACTTTTTCAGGAGAAATAAATAACCAGCCATGTCCTCAGTCTCTATGGACATACTAGGTCAAGTAGCTTGTACACAGAGTTCCTGTTTGCCTCTAGTTCTAACCCTGTAAAACCACAGAATCATAAAATGTTAAGGGGTTGGAATGTATCTTAAAGATCTTTTTTATTTCAAGAAAACAAGGCACAGCTTCTAGGGGAGCATTGTCAAGCTATTGCTTCCCTTTTTTAAAGTAGATGGTTCTTTAAAACACTCACTGAAGAGACTACTGAAAAGAAAACTGAAAATTACCCCCTTTAACTATTAGGATTCTGGCCATGAATATTCAACTCTGCTCTTTTCCCCTGACTTTTTTCTTTCTCTGGAATTGCAGTCAGTACTATTCATGACTTTTTAAATGTTGATCACAGATTATGTAGGATGCCTCTGAGATTGTTTTGAAAGCATGCAAGTTCATAAGGAGAGTGATAGTAGCAGAAATACTTCAGCACACACAGGGAAGCCTGTGACTCCTGTTCAAAAAGGTTGGGACACTGTCAAAGGGATTTAAATAATATTTTCCAGAAAGCTGCTTATTATTTCTGTAGTTATCCAGTTATTTCACTGGTGAAAGTGTTATGCAATTTTCGGTGTTTGTTCACAAATTCACACATCTCTGACTTTCCTAAGGGAGGAAAAAATCTACACATTTAATACAAAGTAAAAATGTGAAACAGGAACATTCATAGCTTGTTAATCATCACTATAATAACTATGTGCATTCTGGGGAATTACTGTTGCCTAAGGGCCACAAAGTTGCTCAGCTACTTCCTACTGGTTTTGCCCCTTCAGGAAAAGGAGTGTCAGGACCTTCCTCTCCCCACTGGCTGGTTTGTAGGAGGATGGGTTTAAGGAAATGACAAAAGATAGTAAAATGTTACACTGTTTTCATAGGTTTGCTGCCAGTAGCTAGCCCCAGGGGAGACAGACATATTGGTACTTAGAGCTTTGCCACGCTAGAGATTTCTGAATTTAATGAAAAGTGCTTGTTCTTCACGGAACCAGGCACCCCAGAGGCTTCAGCAGATACAAAACAAACGTGCTGCATGCTGCTACAAATTTTTACATTCATGCTAGCTTGAACTTCCCCTGAAAAAAATGCAGTCCTACAAGATTTCTAAAAAAGTTGTTGCTGTCCCAGTGCAGACAGTGAGGGAGGGAGGGCAGGCGGGATGGTTTGGCCACCACAGAATCAAGCCGGGCCGGGGGCTGGCACAGCCCTGCCGTGCTCGCTGTCTGCTGCTGTGGAGCCCAGGGCACCCAGGGCACCCAGGAGCAGCTGCCAGATGGATCCAAGAGGCAGGGGCTCCTTAATGGACACTGCCCTGTTGGGAGATTAGCGTGGCAGAACTCTGGCATATGCCTCCCTGCTCCAACAAATCCCCTCCACTCCCCTGACACACATTCACAAACCCTTTTCCCAAGCAGCCCCCAGAGCAGGAGAGCATCTGCCTTTGGGCTGACTCCTGGAATGAAACCTGGTCTCTCTGGTGTTTTGCTGTGTGCACAGGAGTCTGAAAACAGGTCTCACTGTCAATTTATTTATGTTCTTCTCTTCCTGTCCTTGTGAGTTCTGATGATCTCCTGATTTGGCTTTAGAGATAGTGATGAGTGGTGAGGATACATTCACCTTCTCCCAAGCTGCAGAATATTGACCAGAACTAGTCAAGTTGCTCTGATATCCCTGGAAGATTGCATTCTTTCCAGTAGTTAATTTGTACAGCAAGATTTGTGCAGCTTGTTTACACACTCAGATCACCAGATCTGTCTGGGTTTTGTAATTCCTGAATCATACTGACAAGGATATTTCTGTGCTTATTTCTCTTTGTGGCCTGGGAAATGGTCCCCTAAGATCATTTAGAGGGTTTAATGAGTCTCAGCACCTTCTCAGACAGTGTCAGGATCCACTCAGTCTCCACTTTCTGTGCCACTTTGTCATTGCAGCTTTTGGTCCCATTCTGCAGATATTCAGTAACTTCATATGGTGGTGGAGATGGGTTGCAGAGACACATAGAATAAGATCTTCCTAATTAAGCCATCTCATGCATGGTTTTTCATGGAACCATAGAATCCTAGAAAAATCTTAGAATCATAGAATCATAGAATGCTTTGGAGTTGGAAGCGACCTTAAAAATCATCTAATTCTAATCCCCCTGGCACAGGCTGGGATGTCAATAGTTTCTTTTTGTTTGGCCTTGCTGACATAGATGGTACTTTCCAGTCCTAGTGTAATAAAAGTAGAAAAACAGAGCCAAAATTGGAATATGAGTGATACCATTAAAGTGTTGTGATAAAGTAGCTGACACGTTACAGAGAGACACACCATACATTGATATTAGCTTTTAGGACATTGCCACTCCAAGAGGATTCCTCTCACCTGAGGTCCTCTGAAGTCACTGAAGTCACTGTTATCTTGTTCATCACTGGACAGATGAAGCAACAGTTGGCCATGCTCTTAATTCAGTCATCTCAGTAAGATTTTTGCATAAACAATACTCTGTATCCTGCCTCTTCCAGGCCTCTAATGAATAGCCTTTCCTTCTTTTAAGAAGTTGATAGGTACACCAATGCCAAATCTAGCCCTGTCGGGCAGAAATAAGCCATGTTCCTCAAACACAGTTGTTGGAGTAATACTATAATTTATTTTTTTTTTATGTGAACAGATTTATCTGAAGAGAATGAAAAGATACTTTCCATTGCTTCTTTATCTCACTGCAGGGGGAAAAAAGAGACACCAAATTTGCTCCTTCTGTGCTTCTGGTTCTTTTGCACAAATGTATTTTACTAGAACTTTTTTACTATTATGCCCTAGGGAGAAGTGTTAGCAGAATCCAAATATTTATATGTTTATTATTCTCTACACATGTATTTTCCATTAACATCAGTGGGATTTAAACATGTACATAAGGAAGGGAAAACAAACAGGTAATGATCTAAGTGAGAGAAAGGGAAACATAGGGCCCCCAGAAATCCAGTTAGCTGTGGGGTGAGGGGGGGAAGTTATTTTCCCGAATTAATTCAATCTAATAGAAATGGAAAAGACCTGATGGGCTTGGATCATCTCCCTCTGCCCTCTGCAGGAAAGAGATTGTATCTATGTTTGTCTCTCACTCTTTGTACATAATCTGCTCTTGGAGACCTTCAGTGACAGTGACTCAAATGCCTTCAGAGCCTTTTCATTGGCAACTAATTACCATGACTGTCAAGAAATGCCTTCCTGAAGTGCAACTTTAGAAAGAGAACTGCTTCCTCAGCTTGGAAAATACATGGTGAGTAATTTGTGTATTTGACTGTGACAGAGAAAGCAAAGAAGTAGGACTAAGTGATCATGGAATATCACAAATAGGAAAGGATTCAAAAGCATAATCAGGATGCTCCCAGAAGGAGAAGTACCTCCTTGCAGGTCAACCAGTTTCAGAGTGGCCACAATGAGGAATTCTGAAGCATTACAAAAAACATAGCTTTACTTTAATTGATGTTCCTGTGAAAGGAGATAAAAAATAAGCAAGTCCATCTCATAGTGCAAGAATATATGTTGCTAAGTTCATTGTCTCCAAAAATCCCAAATAAACAAAGACATGATGAATATTGAGTATTGAGTTATTGAGTCACGGCAAGTTCAATATTGGTGGACCTGTCTAATCCAAGATACTTAAAGATGTTTGGATCACTTCCACAGACAGAAAATTAGATGACAGAACAGCACAACAGTAATTTTCCCTCCCATTCCAGACCTTTTAACATTTCATTTGGTGAACCCTGATGTCTCATTTAAACCAGTGGCAAGACACTTGAGCAGCTGGAGCAGTGCAGCTGCTGGTGCCTTCCCAGCACTCTATCAGTGAAGTTATCAGTGCAGCCAAGCAGCTAATGGGCACCAACACATAACATTGGGAAAGTGGACACTGATGCAGATGACAGACTCTCAAGTGACCATGCAAATGATACCCCTTCTCACAGAATGTCTCAAAACATTTGTTTGTCTATTAATTGTGAAGGCCATTCAGAGCAATGAACTATTCTGTCTGGAAACAGGCATTCCCAGAAAAGCAGAGGTGGAGGAGGTGTGTATGTCACTGCCTTCACCTTTGGGAGGGGTGGTATCTTTTAGACAGAATTCTTTCTCTGCTTCAGCAATGCTTAGTCAGGAATGTATTTTGAGCTGTGGCAAAAGCCAAGACAAGTTTTTCCCTCTGTAAATTTAGCTAAGCTCATAATATCTTGGACTTGCACTATTTCAGCCAGTCTATTTTCCCCATTTCATTAAACTATCAGTAACAATGTTAAAAGAACTTACAGGAATAGGTAACCAACTCATTTCTGGAACAGCAGCTGACCTATATACTCAGAGGAATAAGAAAGCTTTGCTGCCAAGCTAGGAACAGAGAAGTACATTTGACTGTCTAAGCTTAAAAGGACAGATAAAGTTGAAGAAGGGCCTTGGTGAATTAATACCATTAGGAATAGTCATGATGTGATAGTGACACTTTTATTAAAGGGTGAAAAGTAATGCTTTACTTTGGAAATATAATTTTCCCTGATATTTTAACTGCTATATCTCTGGGATGATCATTATCCTTTATTCACTTCTTAAATTCATTATTATTTTTTCACAATGGAACCTATTGAGGTTTCCATGGTATGTTTCTAAATTGTTCTTGAAGGAATGAAGCAGAATATAGTCATTCAGAACAAATGAGAACTGATAATTAAGAAGAAATACTTCAGTAATTACAAGGTGGTTCAATTAAAGTGATAAAGGGAACCAGTTGTGATTGATCCATTTAAAGTCATAGTTTATTTTTACAAATTGGATTTGCTTTCTGGCTAGCTGGGAACAGGGAAGTGACTCAAGGCTGCAAGAACCAGATAAAGAATCTGAATAATGAATTGCTTGCATTCAACCTTTGCTTATTTTCAAGGGAGAGTTGTTATTAATGTAACAACTTTGCCCCAGTGATTTCACTAAGATTTCAACAGCTTTTTTTTAATGGGATCTGGAGTTATGTTTTTATTTCCACTGAGTAATTTTATTGCCTATCAGTCAGACTCTATGCATAAATATATGCAGTGAAGCAAACAAAAATCTCACAAAGATGGAAGCATGAGAAGGCAAAGGAAAAGAAGTCCCTGCTAGTTCTATACTTCGAGAACAGTTACAAGTAAAACTGATGGACACAGGCAGGCTGCTGTCTGGATTACAGAGCCTGGAGCATTACAAAGCCCAGAGTACTGATTATCTCATTAATGACCCAATAATTTCATAGAGCTTTTGTCCACAGATTTCATGTATTGGTTTCTATACCTAAGGAACAATTTGAATAAAAGAAACTCAGAGTGATACAAACAAGGCATTCCACCATCTCATTTGCTGAATTAAGGCCACAGATTGAGACTTTCTCCCTTCTTTGTATGATGACTTAGAAGAGTCACAGAGCTCAGAAAGGCAGTGAGAAACCTCATACACTGAGCAAGAAGCTACTTAGAATCCCCAGTTTCTGAAATTGCAGCCTGCTTTGAGATACTTAGGCCAGCTCCAGGAAACCTCTTGGTGTATCTGAATCCAAATCCCCTACAGAAAAATCCCAAGTACCATCTAACATAACCAGTCACAGATACAGCTTGTCTTTAAACATCACCAGAATAGGTGTTACTACCCAGTTTTTCTGTAACAAAAAGATTATTTCAATATTCAGACCAGGGGAAGTGCAACAGCCAGAATCTGTTCTTCTCTGTCTGATAATTTTTAAATTTATAATTTCCACCTCACTAAGCAGTTTCCTTCTGGAAAGAAAGAGGTTTTCTAACACTTTACTGAGTAACATTCTGCAACTTTCTTGGTGAAGATAGGCCATTTTCTAGGGAAGAAGGTAAGTTTAGCAGAGTTGGTTTTTTGCCTTAGTAAAGTAAAAAAGATCTGGAAATGAACATCCCAAGAATTGATAAAACATCATTGCTATGGAAGAGGTCAGAAAAAAAGAAAATACATAGAAAAAAAATCCCAATTTTGAGTTATCACTTCTTTCCTAAAAGAATTTTCATTGTATTCTATTTATCAGTGGTAAGAAACCTCCCTATATATTAATGCAAAAAGATAAAGGTAAATATGTTTTCTGACTTTCTCATATTTGTGAGGTCATTACTACTAAACTTGTAAAAATAATTACTGAAAACTAATTGTCCATAATGGGATTAAGGGACTGTACATGTAAAGATATTTCAGGAAATTTAATTATGTGTGACTTGTGGCATTTATGTTTGTCCAGTCAATAAAGGCTGATCTTTATGCATCTTTACCTGTTACTCTTTCTTTTTAACATCCATCTCTTCTTTCATTGGAGAAGGAACATGAGAAAAAGTGATCAAACACCATCTTCAGAAGCAGTTTTTGCAGGATGATTTGTCAAGCACAATGAATGGAACATTTCATTCCGTTAAGTGAAAAGAATCTTAATTGATACTTGAGAGCAATTCCTTTGACAAGAAGAGGCTTTTACAAAGTTCTCCTACCTTACTCAGAATATTGTTCAGTTCAGTGATGGTAAATACCAGAAAGTAAATTGAATGTATTTTCTGCTGGGTCTGAACGAGTAATAATTTCTGTACCTTGGTAGACATGTTTCAAAACAGAAACATAAAGGAAACAATAGCTTATAGAATATGTGGGAAATATTACACTGCTGGCCCTATCTGCCTCCAGCCTCCCATCATGCTTCAGAATCTATACAAATTACTTCAAATACACTATTATTTTGTCTTTGCTATATAAAACGTGATAACTCCTATATTTCATAGCATATTGTTTTTTCAGATCTTTTCCCATAATGGAGTGTGGTTTTAAGTCTGTATCTATAGCAGGATGAAAGAAAATTATCTTTATTTTAAAATTAATGTCCTTGTAAAAAAAAAAAAAAAGCAGGCATAGACAAGTTAGTTTAAATCAGAGAAATTAAAAATGCAAGACTTAGAAGATGTCAAGAGACCATGTAGTCCATCCTGTTTTCTTGGAAGCAGAAGAAACAAAGCATAAGAGATGAAAATGATTGAAAAACCTTTCTGATTATCCCAAAATCTTTCTCATAGCAGAAGTCAACCTTGTGGTCATGTTGCTGCTACTAATTTCTTAGCATCAGGAGTTGAGTTAGCCATCTGTCCCTTTCTCTGGGGTCACTGCCATCCTTGGCAAGATTTCAAAACTCTTGCCAAGGTTTTTCCTATTTCTTCCCTCATTGCTTCCTCTTCAGACTTAAGGATGTAATTTGTGTAGGCCTGGCAGAGCTCTATCTACTTAAAACAGCTATAATTGCCTTCCAATATTTTGCTGCCTCTGCCCTCAAGAAATTTCCTGTGGTCCTCTTTAGAATACAGCATGTCTTGCAGCAAGTTGACCTGCTGATCACAGTTCTCATTTTCTGTCTTACCCTCTGATCCTTCTCTCACACTCATTTTTTGAGCTGGCTCTCCGCAGAACTCTCTCTAGCTTTCCTCTTTACTTGTCTCCCTTTTTCATCTGTCTTTGTCATCCAGAAAAAGTGTTTGAGGTGTTTAGTGGAATATTTCTCTTGGTTGACAGGTTTTTTTTTCTCTTTTCACTGTGTCATCAAAATGTGATGCCACAGGCAGATGGATGGTGGCAATGGAGTTGTTCAGCTTGCTAATCATTGCTTTCATTATGTTGTATCCACTGTTATCTACATTGGTTCTTGAATGATAAAGAAAAGAGAAAAGCAAACATTTTCAGAAGTATAAATGTGTACTTGTATACCTAGATCCCTTTGCCTATCATATTTTTACCCCAATATCTGAGGTTTCTTCTTTTAACATTAGATTGAACTAGACAGAACTGATTTAAGTCATCTTAATTTTTCACACAGAAGTCCATTTTTAAAATTATTTTTAAAATTTAAAACAAGAAAATATGTCTAAACCAAGCTATTTTATATGAAATTAATGTTCTACATCAAGACACATCTTAAAGATCATTGACATTAGATCCAGCCTATAATATTACTTCCATTTCTCATTCACATCTGCAGTGTAGAAATGCCTGGTGAGTCAGTGCAAAAAGCCAGCATGGTCGACCCTTTGCTCTCTGTTTTTTCTTCAAGCACTCCTCACATACAAGCATCTTGACAAAATGCAGTCTTGAAACACTAAAAGCCTCAAGTTAACAAAAGCTCTGTTTCACCTGTTCAGCAGGGAGACTTTATCTACCCCTGGAATACTGTCACCACCTGCAGTACACTGTGCTGCTGCTACTCAAATTTAAATATTATTATAGAGCAGAATAGCAAAAAGAGCTTTCTGCACATAGAGGGATTTTAAGATCTAAAACATATTTATCCCACTTAAACTTTCTAAGTTTATTACAAATTAAATGTTCAGGTCTAGTCAATGACAAGAGCTCAGAGTTTTCATTTTGTTGGTTGCATCAACAGCTGCCAATTAGCTTTATATAAATTACCTTTTGCTCAGTAAATTCTGTTATTCTTGCTTTGAGTCAAAATGCAAAGAATGTATCCAATTCTGATGCTCTCTGCATACCTATGCAATCCTAGACACCTTCACGTTCAAATGCTTCACAAGATATTTAACTATCCCATCCTGATTGAGAAAGATGTTCTCCAAGATGATTGTGCAACACAGAATACCAGTCAAAACCTAAAGCTTAACTAAACTTTCTGACCTTTTGCACAGTCTGGGTAAAACCTCTGGGTGAAAAACCTTTTTCTGATATCCAGCCTAAGTCTCCCCTGACTCAGCTTGAATCATACATGGGCACAGAAGTACACTCCTGCTGAACTACATGGCATGTCATAATGTTGTTATTGGTTTTATGCTGGGTATGTGAAAACAGGTGATACCTGTCACGGCTGCAGTAAGGGAGGTTTGTGACTGTACTGCTGTCACAGAACACACACACACACACAAATTGTTCACCACCTCTAAAAGTTTTATTTCAAGTGTTTCACATTGTTATAGCAGTTGCATATCACATACTCTTTTTTCCTTTTTTTTTTTCACCTTCTGTTCTGAATTATGTCACATATTGGGGCCTTTGAAGTTTTGTAGTCTACAGAAACGTTTAAGACATGTTTGGATATATCTGATATCTTCTTACTCTCCATATCACTACCCATTGCAGTTGAAACTCCTTTATTTAAAATCGGTAGAGTCCTTAGAAGACCTCGGGGCACTCCCTGGTGCTCTGCTACTTGGAGCTGATTCGACACTTGGGGTTACCTGGAGCACTTCTTCCCTTGGTTTCAAGGCTTCCTGACAGTGCACACACCACTGACGTTTTGCTACAGAAATGAGGACAAGGCACTTTGGAGAGGAAGGAGCAGTGCCAGGCCAGAAAGCTGCAAAGAACCCAAGCAATTTAAGCTTCCTACTCCCACTGCTTCTTTCTTGCTGCTGCACAAACGTTATCCCCTGCTCAGTGACAGCAGCGAAAGAGCAGAAGGCTGTGCAGGTAGGAGGCAGAGACTGGCTACTCAAGCAAAGCACTCACTGCCTGTCCTCATCTGCCATCTCAGGCAGTCTGTCACTGTAGGCTACTGTTTACTTTGCCTGTGACTGAATAAGCCTTGCTGGCTAGGCTTAAACTACTGTTCTTTCCCAATGGAAAGGCTTTGTGAGCAATGCCACCTTTCTCACTGCAGTTTCAATGCTTAGTGTTTTCTATAAGTACTTCTAAATCACTCATAAGCATTTTCAAGGCCTGTGACATTGAGGACTGCTGATTCTAAAAGAGGATGAGCTTTTTAATTCAAATAATGGTAAAGTCTTACAAAATGCTTATGCAACCTGACTTTATTTGACTTTTATTGTCTTTTCTACACAGATACCCCAGTCTGGGTGGTTAGGTACCATTATAGTTCAGGAAAACTGTCACTTCAGGATAAAAAATGTAATTGCAGCTCTCCTTTCTGAACACAGAGATGTTCCTCAGCATCCTAATACATGTACAAAAATTACACTGATGCTATAAGCCCTGTTGCCAGGATACTTTTGCAAGACATTTTTCTTTGCTTGTCAGTTGAAAATGGTGTGAAATAGCTGTTATTTAAAGTATTTCAAACTACTCTTCACCCATAATGCTTTAAGTAGCACAATAGCTAGAAAGCATGAAGTGGAATATCAAAATCTATATGAACAATGCTTACTATTAATATTATACCTACAGGATGATTTCAAACCCCTCAGTGAGCTGAGCGAGAGGTATGACCCCCTGAAGTACAATCTCTTTCAAAATTCCTGTGCACTAATTCTGTCTGCCACCATCTGCTTTATGGGAATGCACTTTCATATAAAAATGGAGTTAGTCTTGTAGATTACAAAGAATAAAGAGGATTCAGCTACAAGACCCATTATGTACTCCCTATGTAAGTCAGAAGTAGATGCTGAAAACCAGTTTCCCACAAAAATACATTTTTTATCAGAATTTTAAAATTTCAGAAGCATTCTTTACACTGAGCTCTTCAGTGAACTGCCTGGAGTCACCGTGTTCAACATCTCAGAAACTGTTTTATCATCATGAGTCTCAAAAGCTCTGCTGCTGTCTGATATTATAAGCTAAAGTATTGAGACAGAAATTATACCTGTATCCCACAGGGCACAAAGTGCTCTGTGCAAGGAACACCTATAAGGGAAAGGCTGTTGTGTGCCCTTCACTGAGCATCACTTTCCAGTGCATTACAAAGTGATTGCAATTCAAGGGAACTTGGCTGACAACAAAGTTTGACACTTAGACAACAACAAAACTCAAAAGGGTATAATTTCTCTGCCTAATTTACTGTCAGCACATAAGAAAGTAATCCCTGCTACATTGATCTCTCCTCAGTCAAAGCCCTTTTTACCCTGTTGCTGCAGGAACTTGAAGACATTAGATTACAATGGGACAAACTGTGCATTAAGGGGGGTATTTGGCATCTCAAGCTGCTTTACACAGCTTTAAAACATAGATATAAATATTCTGTGTGAGTCATTACTGTCATTACCTGAAAACTCATATTTGACCACTCTGACTCACTGAAAAGGCGTGTCTTTCACATCCTCCTTGGTGACCTCAAGAGTAAAGAAAATCACTGCACCTTTACTTTTTGTCTGATAATTAAATTCTTGTTCTGCCGGCATGAGCCAAGTGACCACAACTCTGCTGATGTGGAGTAAAAGTGATGTAGAAAACTCTCTGTAAACAAATTATCCTGTGTATGCTTGAAAATCCGGGGAGCTTTTGCACACAACTGTGTGAGAGTTAATTCACAGAACCGTGACAAAAGGAGAGAACTAAAGCAAAAAGTAAACACAGGATTAAATGGGATTATTTTCATATTAAAACAAGGTATAGTGTAAGGAGATGAATTTTTGAAGTGATCCTGACATTGCAGGCTCTGCAGTGATACAGTTTTTAATGTGAATTCTCATCCCAAGACTTTTGGAGACTGGTGGATGTTTGGATGCTCTCAGTAGTTTCTCCTTAGTTGTAAAACACACTATGAAAGACAGGTCCTGCCTACCTTTGTGCTCTGTTCCAGTTTGGAACACACAGACTGGACCTCATTTCCCTCTGAACCCTGGTAACTTTCTGTCAGCAGAGGATGATCCTTATTTGTGACAAAATATAAAGAATGGAGGAGGCAAAATCCAGTGAGATTATGTACAGTAAGTATGCAGGACTGGAATGAGAAAGCCATCCTTCTGTTCTGACCATGGGAGGCCCTTGACAGTGCAAGCATTTACCAAAATTACCAAGGACACTGAGAAAAATTTCATTGCATGAGCCCTTTTTTTTACACAGCATTTCCTCCACTTCTGACAGAATCCTTTATAATGTAATATAAAGATAGGAGTGAAAATTGGCTTTGGAAGACTCCAGGCATCCATTGCTGCACTGATTTTCCTATATTTCCTTTCTGCCAAACCTGTCCTGGAGATGTAAACAAAATGAAACTGTGAAACCAAGGCACTTCTTGGTGAGAGGGGTGTGTGTGTTTACACTTCATTTAGCAAGGACAGAAATCTGTCTGTACAACACATTGGGAGTGAATAATCCACTGCAGGAAGCATACAGTTGCCATTTTTGTCTTAGACAAGATCATAATATTTAATGCTAGGTTATAAATAGACCTTATAGATCTTTCCCAAATCCTTGAATATAACAGGAGCAATTAGCATTGTACCATTTGCATGTTCAAAACCCACACTTGCTTTCTTGACAGTCATGCTCCCTCTACCTTTTTTTTGCTAAAGAGAAAAAAAAGATCTTCCTTGGATTCCTTGTAGTTCCAAGTGCGCTGCCCTTTTCTCCTGTAACCCACGGCTCTGGTCACATCCTTCTGTCACAGGAAGTCATGCACAACTTCACCAATGCATGTCCAGGAGCAATCAAGGACATCTCCTCTTCCCAATCACTGCTTCCCTTACAGTCCAATGCATAATTAATTTTGCTATGATTTATTCCTACTTAGTGTAAGCACACCCATTAACTCCAAAGATTTCTGTGATTGCCTATAGATCATGAACACACTTTCAGGATGCTGTCAAAATATTTCTGCATCACTGTCATTGCAGATAGGAAGGCTGGCACTTTTAGCTCATCTTTCTCCCCTTTTTGTCTGTGCCCCTTGTACAAGGATTTTTTCTTTCAAATTTGCTTTTTACAGGGCGTGTTTCCAATACTGTTTAAAGTTGTGATCTGTGGTTCAATACTGAGCTGGGGGCCAGTCACCAGCAGCATGCTCCAGCAGAAAATACTGGGGTCAATATGGTTTAATATCCTCATTAATGATCTGGAGGGTGGGACAGAGTATTCAGATGATACAGAACTGGGACAAATGCCTGGTACACCCTGTATATCTCTGCAGGCTGGAGAAATGGGCAAACAGGAATGCAATGAAGTTTGAGAAAAGGAAATGTGAATCTCCTACCTCGAGAAAAATAATCGTGCTCACCAAATGGGGGCTGACCTGATGGACAGCATATTTACAGAAAAGGACCTGGGGGTCCTGGTGAACAATAAGCTGGACATGACCCAGCAATGTGCCCTTGCACCAGAACATCTTGGACTGTGCAAAGAGTTGCCAGCAGGTTGAGGGAGGTGATCTTTCCCCTGTTCTCCACACTGGTGAGACACACCTGGAGAGCTCTGTCCAGTTCTGAGCTCCCCAGAACAAGAGAATCATTAACATAGTGGAGACAGTCAGTGAAATGCCACTGAGATGCTGAAGGAACTATAGCATCTCTCTTATGAGTAAAGTCTGGGAGAGCTGGGACTGTTCAGCCTGGAGAACAGAAGGCTCTGGGGAAATCTCACCCAGGTGTATGAATACCTGATGACGGGAGTAAGAAGGAGACAGACTCTTCTCAGTGGTGCTCAGTAGAAGGACAAACAACAACAGACATGAATTGTTTATATCTAAACATTAGTAAAAATGTTTTTATGATGAGGGTGGTCAAGCATTGGACCAGATTGCCAAGAGACATTATGAAATCTTGGTTCTCAGAGGTATGCAACAGGACATGGCCTCAGCAAACTGCTCCAGATGACCCTGCTTTGAGCAGAGAGCTTCATCTCCAGATTTCCTTCCTCATTTCAATTCTTTTTAGTCTCCTCCTACATCATGAGGCTTATACTGCCTACCAGGGGCTTCAGCTAATTTCCAGTGTCCCTCTTCACCCTCCCAGCCCCAGTTACCATTGAGCACATCACCATGTACTCTGCAGTACAGCACTGTTCAGCATTACAGTCACAAAGAGATGCAGGACAGTGGTAGCAGCCCATCAAACACCGAGGCATATCACAAAGTAGTGTCATCTTTAAATGTCTATTTTAACAGGATTATAGACAAAGGAGTTTATCAGTAAGAAATTGATAGATAAAAGGAAATAATTTTACTAAAACAACCTTCTAGTTTTGGAAGCTGTGTCCTGAACCATCTTTAATATCTAAGTTCCTTCTTACTTTTTCCTATTTTTTCAGCCTGACAGTCCTTATAAAAGGACAGTGTCCTCTAAAACGAAAACAAAAACAAAACCAACAACAACAAACAAACAAGCAAGAAAAGAAAAAGAACAAGAAAAAGAAAAAGAAAAAAAAAGAAAAAGAAAAAGAAAAAGAAAAAGAAAAAGAAAAAGAAAAAGAAAAAGAAAAAGAAAAAGAAAAAGAAAAAGAAAAAGAAAAAGAAAAAGAAAAAGAAAAAGAAAAAGAAAAAGAAAAAGAAAAAGAAAAAGAAAAAGAAAAAGAAAAAGAAAAGAAATGTGGCTGGTTACTATTCACTAGTCACCAGAGTTTCCATTCTTTTAGCAAATGCATACTTTCCAAATTATTTCCTAAAGTGTAGTTCTTTACTGAAACAACTCCAGCAAATTCAGAACAACATAGCTTCAAGATCCTAACAGAGAATTAAGACCTGTAGAAAACTGGAGTTAGACACACTACTACAATCCCCAGCAGTATGGAGGATCTTTGAAGAAAGATGTTTTTTTGTTAACATTCCCATAACCCATAAATTTACTTCCCTGGTTAGCTGAAGGATAAGGTCTACATAAGCTATTAGATAGTAACCAAATACTATTTTTTTTTTTTTCTCCTCAGAGAAATGGTAATTGGCTGATCACAGTACATCAGTGATGTACAGATGTACAGTGATGTCCAGTGATGTACAGATCAGTGATGTCTCAGGCAGATCCAGACACTTATCCCCTATGTGTCTGCAGCTCAAATGAACTGTCTGGTTGTGCTTCAGTGGAGGTTTCTATTCCCTTAGGTAGAGAGAAGAACAGCAGAAGTTTGTGATTTTTTTTCCCCTGGAAATACAAGTTGGGCCTTGCAAAGCAAGATCAACAAGTTTATCTTTAACTGAAGTCCACAAATATCACAAGATTCTGGGAAATCCCAGAATTTCTCAGCCAGTAAGAAAATATCTTTAAGTTTATCATGGATCAAATGACATGAAGCTGTGTTTCAAAAAGGCAGCGTGAATAATGGAAATGTCTGATCCTCTCTCCTTGAAGTTATTGACAAAGCAAATTATGTTTGACTAATCTCTAACACATGCCAGTGTTTGATGAGTTAATTAACCAACATGGTGCAAGAAAGAATGATACAGGGATTTAATAGCACTCAGGGGCACTAACAGAGAAAATAAAACAATTCTGCCAGTGCAAGAAGACTGTATGGAACACAGGCACAGCTCATATGGATTCTTATCCAAACCCCCATCAAAAATCATATTCCCTACATATACAGGTAATTTTTCCAGAAATTACAGTGCTGTGTTTATATATTTATGTATTTTTGTCTTGTAAGGGTTTCTAGTTTGTTTCAACATAACTCTTCTCTGTAATTATCTAAACTGTTCAGGTGTTTATAATAACTATAAGAAGTTTGATGGAGTGTGAGGACAAATTGGTCAGGTAAACTTCATTTTACACTTTTTAAATCCTGCCCTATCTGAGTCTCAATCTTATAAGTTTTTACTTTATCCATCCAGCTCTCTCTCCAACATATGTGTGCTCCTCTCCAGCCTCTACCATCATCTTAACTTTCACCTCATGATTACTCTGATTATCCCCTGGTCAGAGAATATCCTCTTTAAGTCTCAGCATATCCACAGCAGGGCTTTTTGTTGGTTGTTTTTTCTTTTCAAAATAGGAATTAAACCAGACCCGTTTTGAAAATTACTATTTCTAATAATGTGTGTCTTTTTTATATTTTTTTTAATTTTTAAAATTAAGCTAAACATATGATTGACTGGGGAATAAAACCAGAACCACAGGATTTTCATTAGAAAGACATACCTACATACCTTAAATTATTTCAAAAATATTTCATAAGTGCATTCAAAACTTGATAGATTTCTGTTCAATTTAAAAATTAAAAAGCAGTCAGATACATGTTTTAAAAAATCTTAGTACATCTCAACCAATTGCAGTCAGTCCTCCAAATGGTGAAATGGCCAAAATTCCTCCTAACTACTAGCAATATTTTAAAGAAAAAATTTAAATTACATTAGGAAAATTAAATTTTCTCTGTTAGAAGACTGTTCTAGAAAACTATTCTAGAAAGAGACACTCGAAGACAATCAAAGTGAGTGGTTAATATGCAGTAATTTAAAGGGGGAAAAAAGAAATACAAATGCCCATTTGTAATCTTTTAGTTTTCACTTATTTTGTTTCAAATACATTATTGCTGTCATGCTACCTGGTAAATTGTGTAACTGAGCACCAGTTTTTCCCCCAGAATTTACTTTTCAAAGATTTAATTCAGTCTATACTTCAATTCATACTCACTTTTAGTTATTCTATCAGTTACACTGTCCTGGTAAATTGAAAATTCATGGGCTACTTCTAGAAAATAATAGATTCACAGTTAGGATTGTTTTGGGTTAGAATGGAAATTAGGATCCTCTAATTCCACCCCATCCTGCCCTGAGCAGGGACACCTTCCACTTGACCAGGCTGATTAAAGACCCCTTCAGCCTGGCCTTTATCCTGTTAAAATGTTCACGATTGCTTATAGAGCAAAACTTATTTTTGTCCCTTGACTATTCATTTCCCCATGCTCTATGTCATCTATTTCTCCTCTGAATATACTCTTTGTAAATGACCTCCCATGTCTGGTTTTAAGAATATCTGCCACTCTTCCTGTTCACAAAATTTTCAAATTATGGAAATGTAAAACATTCAGATAACAGTTCTTATTGTTTGAGTAGGCAGTCTAGGAAATAACAGACAAACAATTAAGTCAATTAACTCTATTAAGCTCAAGAAAATTAGCATTTCTACAAATAGTCTTAATGGAAAGTTTAAGATTCATTTTCAATATCATAGTCATTTTATTCAAGGAAAGAGTAATGTTACTTCAGAATATTACCTGTACTGTAAACATTACCATATAAATTAAATATGCCTTTCTATGAAGAACACATCTGACCATAACATAGAATTTAAACAGATTCCAGTAGTACTGCTACCAAAATAATTCACTCCAGCAATGGGAGGAAATGAGTCATAATCAAAGAGGGAACTGCAAGTAAAAATTCTTCAGATCCTGTTACTGGTGCTGATATTCTGTATCATCTGGAAATTCACTGAACTGGTTTCATTAATGATAAAGAAGAGATTATGCCACTTTTTTCACAGGAGAGTTGTGAGGAAGCTTATGAAGTGCTCTATATCTCCAGGAAGAAAGTCACTGCACAAATCCAAAGTATCAACAATTTCTTATCATTTCTAATATAAACAACTGATCTACTGGCTTATTTCTATAGGCCAGGTGATTACTCATTCCTCCTTTGCAGGATATAAAGTAGCTGCTCTGTTAAACAACAGTAAAAGTTAAATGTTAGAGACATTTTGAAGAGTATCAATATGGAAAAGGGTGGGGGAGGGAGCGGGAAGGGGACTGCCCCTGCCATCAAAGTATATCCTTTGCACATTCCTGGCACTACATCAAGGTTAAGTTAAAAGCAGCACTTGAAGGCAGTTGCATGTGGTAGATTGTACAACAAGGCTCATTAGCCAATGGTGAGTCTTATGTAAAGGTCTTTAATGTGGTACAATGGCATTTTTCAGCCTCTTTTAAAAGGGAAGAAGTTAATAATGTGAAAGTTTTATTACTTTTATTCTTTTAAAGAAGTACTTTTTTGCAGGGAAACATTGTGGCTAGTTAGAGCAAAGGCTCAGGGAATTTCCTTCTCTCTGGGAAGGACTGCAATTATATAAGGGGAAGGGACCACAGCAGTAAACTGGCAACGTACCAAGGTCTTAACCCCTGAGACAGGAGGTGGAGGAATAGGTGTTAGCAGTCTTACACAAGTCCTTAAAGCATAAACATATGGTAAATCCATTACCTAAACTACAAAGAATGGAACCTTGCTAATAAACCTATTTACTAGGTTAAATAAATAGAGAAAGTGTTTTAAAAAGGCGAGCTGTGTGACATTTTAAAATCAAACATTTTTCACTTGTCAGAATTTGTTGTTGGGAATCTGTGAAACATGATGGCCCTTCCAACCCCATGGACACACACACAGTCATGTCCTGCCCACTCAGCCCCAGCTCAGTGCTCACTGCCACCACATGAAACCAAGAACATTTATTTCTGAGTTCCTGTGCCACTGCCTGCACAAACACAGTTCATCACTCAGCTGGCTGCTGGCACTCATGATGCACAATAAAATGTAGGTAGGATTCAAGTGTATTTACCACCTTGTTGCCCAGCCCTGTGCTCCATGGCACGTTTGATTTTATCCAGCATAAACACTGGTCTAATTCCAGAAGTAAAAATATTGAGCAGGAAAAGAATACAAATCCAGTGTCTTTAGAAGTGGCATGCTGCCAGTAGCTTTAACAACAGCTCCACAGATAATTTTTGCATCACCCTTAGCACAAATATGTTATTAGATAGGTCATAAGGGGTACTAAAGGTAAGGAGAACTGTGTTTTACTGTTATTTTACCAAACAATTGCCCTTCTTTGAGATGTGGGAATGGGATATCCAGGAACACATTTTGAAGCTTCTCATAGTGATTTCATGGGTTTGTGGTAAAGAGGTGGCATTAATCCAAAGCCAGCTGAAGTCAGTGGGCTGATTTCCTGCCCAATCTCCTCCCTTTGAAAGAAGGTGGGCACACAGCTGAGGTGGCAGTGTGGTAGCTTTACAATCAGGTGCCTCTGAGACAGGGATGGCTGCTCAGGGGCACTTCTCTCCTGCAGAATTCAGGGCAGTGAATTTGCACTCTCATTTACCAGCCTGTGAAAGGAACTCCTTTTCTGCTGCTGGTAAGTGATCTGCTTGTGATGAAATTCGTGTTGCATCAGGTCCGAACAAAGTTTTATTCAGGAAAAAGAAGGGGAAAAAATGGTTTTAAAATTTCATGTGCCTGTGGAAATTCAGTGATATTTGGTCATTAACTTGACTGAAATCCATCTAAGTGTATAGTCAAACACAAGCCACTTGTTCTCAAGCAGTGTTTATGAATAAGGAAGCAAGGTAGGAGATCTATTACTTTTGCCCATGCTCCCCATCAAATCTCCCTCTGTAAATACACAGTCAAGCATTAATGATGACCCTCATCTGCTTCAGGTTCATTAATGGAGATTCCTATGCCTGCATGGAATGCCAGTGACATCTAGCATGGAGCTGTAGTGCTAGCAGAGGGGAGAGTATCAGATTTAAAAGGACTGAATTATTATCATTTAAAAACATTTTGTTATAGAAGATAGGTAACAAGCTGCAATTTAAATAATGTGCTTCAAATTGTGTGGTTGTTTTTTTGGTTTGATTTGAAAAAAAAGGTCACAATGAAGTTGCAGTTGTAGCCATTAGCTATGTGATTTTAGAGTAGCAGTATATAAATAGTTCCCTTGTGGTAATTTTATGTTGGAGTATTCTATTGTCTAACAAATGCTGAGGGAAAATTATTCTGTTTTTCAATAAAAATATATCAAAGAAGAAAACAATTCATGTAGATTATAAGGGTCATTCTTTAACAGTGCTGTTATTTGTGATGAACTCTTATCCAGCTGCTGATGTGACAGTCTGTACTGACAGCATCAATATTGCACTGCACAAAAAAACCCCAGGCAAATAGAGAAATCAAGTGTTTTAATGGTAACTAATGCCATTCCAGAACCATCTAAATATTTTACACATATGAGTACACCAGGAACCCTACATACGCCAGCTGGCATTGGATAAGATATTCCTCTGCATTTTAAAGTAATTTCAATACTGCAAAACAGAATAACATATTTAGATAAAACTTGGGAGCCATTTGGTACCTCAGAAAGTTTTTATTTTATTTTCTCTCCAATTTTCTTCCTTTTTTTTTTTTTTTTGGCAAAATTTGCCATATTTTTAGCCATCACAGATTTTTGATGAGAAAAAAAAATCACAAAAGCAACTCTGAAACTGAGTGCAGAATAAGGCAGATCTGTGAAGATGATCAGTGAACATCAGGAGTTCTAAATGTACAGATGGCATAAAAGCTTCTAAAATAAAAAGGTAATTTGCTTGGTTTTCATATGACAATAGTAGCTAACACAACGATGTGGATCTTGCTGATATCTGTCTGGGATGGCAGCACAGCGTTTACTGCTTTCAGATGATCCTGGGCATACTTGTAGGAGCTTAGGGTTTTGATGGGGAAAGAAGGGCACACAACTCCTTTTTATCACCTCTCCCTGCAAATGTGCACGGGTGATAGGGGCCATTTGCTCATTTAAATCTGTCACTTTGTTAGGCACAAAAGGGTGGGAACCCTCTGGCCAAACACAGACATTTGCACCTGAGTGACTCAGGTCATAAATTAGGGTGCGAATGACCCAAAGGTTAGGAAGGGATGAATTGCTTGCTAGAAATGCCTGTCTCGGTGGGCTATAAAAAGAGCCAGTGTGGGTAGCCCAGAGGTACCCACCTACATCAGGGACTTTTAAAGGTGTTATGAATCTTTCTTGGTGCACAGAAGAACAGATTGGGTTTTCCTGAAGTCTTATTGAAGTCTGAGTGTTAAGAGAAATGAATCTCCTGTCTCTCAAGAGGTGATCTCTCCCCAGAAGAAGAATGCAGTAGAATCCTCTGCCAATCATTCAAACAAGCAGCAGAAGTTACACAGGGCTGGTGCTCACAGCCCGGGAATGTCCTGCCGGGACAAACAGCCAAGCAAAAACGGACCTACTCCTGCATTTAGTTTTGAGGTTGTTTGTTGGTTGTTACAACCACACCTAAAATCACTGGTAGTACCTCTAAGAGCTAAATATCCCATACAGCAGTGCTATGAAGATTTTATTGCTCTTATGCACAGTAAGTTAGAGCCAGATGCACACTGCAAGAGGTCTCTTTCAGGCTCAGGCTGTGGAACCTGAGAACAGTTTAGACGAGTGATATGCAAAACCCTCACATAACCACCCGGTCACAGAGGAACTTGCAGTGTACATTGGGTGTTTAACTACGGCACAATAAGCAAGTATTGGATAAAACCAGAAATACTGAGGGAATGACTGGAACCCAGAACTTTCTCCCCTCAGCAAAGTAATCTTATCCTTTGCTTGCAGACCTAGTCCACTTCTATCTTCCTCTCCTCACATACATAAGATGTAAAAGCCAGCCATCTCAGAGTCTCAGCAAGTTCTGCTGCCACTAAGCTCATGTGAAAGGCATGCAGCTCTGCTTCCTCTGGCTGTGCTTAAAATATCTATGAAATAGCTGCCTGCACTCTAAGAGACATCTTCTTGTAAGACTTAGTTTGGATTTTTTGATTTTAACCTTCAGAGACATCTAAGTCAGAGCTGCAGGTAGGCATCTAAGCTCAAGATGAAATAACAAACTTCACAGGCATCCCTCTTTCTTACGATTCTTGGATGCCTTGTCAGTAATTCCACTGCCTGCAGTACAGCTGTTTCACAGGACACTGTCCAGTTTAATGTGCTGGATATTCAAACTTGTCTCCTCCCATTCAATGTACTTTGAACTATAGTCCGAGTCTGGGTGCTCAGTTTTACTCCTGGAGCCAGCACACAGACCCCAGGAGTGACAGCACAAGGCAATAGCATGCCTGAAGGGATACTCTTAGGCTGATCACTCACTCGCTCTTTTCTTTCTCAAAGGCATCAGTTCCACCACAGGACCTCTGCGAGGCAAACTGGGCAACAGCAATAAGCCTAAAGCCCACACAGACAGAACTTTGAGGAACATAAATGGGTTGAGCAAATTCCTTCTCTTTGCATCCACCTGGCTGCAGTGTGTTCCAAGCCACCACTCATCCTTGGAAGGGATGGAGAGTCCCAGCAGCACAGGGGGCTGCAGGAAAGCCTCTTTCTTGCTAGGATTTTATACACAGCACTCTGAGGTACTGAGCTACTCAGGTGTCCAAATGTAGTTATGAACCTGTCTATTCCTGGTGTCTCAGCACAAGAGTGGGTGAAGGCAAAAATCACATGGGTCCAAATGTGTTTGAGGTTAACCTTAAACTGTGCACTGCAGAAGGTGTTTGTTTATTTTTTCTCAGACTGTTTTCATAAGCACTTCTAGTTGACTACCAGAGTCTCTTTTTTTTCCCAGTTTCTAAGGAAAAACTTAAAGCTCTCATCTCCTTGAATGCCATGGTTGACAAATCACTGGAACAATCAGCCCTTGCTGCATTTAATTTTCTGGGAAAGAAAATACAGTTTTCTAGAAGAAACACTTTCAAAAGGATTATTTGTTTAAACAGTTCACATTTTTCAGAAGGAATTATGATATTCATAAATTCAAATATAGTTGTTTGTATGTTCTGAACAGTATATTCTCATTTTCTCAAGGCACCTGGATTGCTATACGTACTCATTTACAGTAGTACACAGCAGGTGCTAATGAAGCAGAAATGTTAATTTATTGTGAATTTAAGCAAAATAGCACAAGCAGAATATCAATTATATTGTTAGATATTTCTGGTAGGTTTTAGGGGTTTAGGATTACTTTTGTTTTCTGCAGTTACATCAGTCTAAAGTCTGATTACAAAGACAATCCATACTCAGTTTTCCTCCTTGTTTAACTCCGTTAGGGACAGTGAAATTAAGGCACAGAATGTAATTATCTGGTTTTTTGTGGTTTGTTTTTTTTTTCTTTTTTCAGGGAAAAAGAACTTATGTAAATCATAAAGACAGCTGATGGTAAAGCTGACTGATTAGAACATATTTTAGATATTAAAAAAAAAAAAAAGGTGGAGCAACAACTACAAAGCCTTGGTTCCTGCATTTCTTGCCAATACAAATTTGCTGTTTTCACTGGGCATTTCAGATGTGTGAGGAATGTATTATGGAATCCTTAAAACTAAGATTACAATCATGCCTGTGGTGTCAGTTTAAAACAAGGAAACACACTCTGTCAGTCACAGGCTGTTAGAGGCACAGTCTAAGGACGAACAAGTTTTCCTGTGGAGGCGTTGGTTTCTAATGGGCAGAATTTACTGCTCAATTACATTGTTATGCAAGAGTGGCAAACCAGATTTAGCTGTTACTTTTTTCAAAACAAATATAGCTCAACATTTAACATCTTAGTCTGCTCCTGTGCTTTATTAAACACTTATAAATAGTTCCCCCCACCCGTCCTACGAATGCTTGGGGTTCAGGGACAGTGTCTGGTTCACAGCACAGGCTATTGGAATGGAACTGAGACACAAAATTCAAGCATATTCTGTAATATGGAAAATGTATAGGAACTGAGGTCAGGAGTTTGACTTCTAGGTTCATTGCTTCATTTTGTTACTCAAACATTGCACTAGAGTGCTTTTTTAATTCAAGTAGAAGAGACTCTTGAGATTGATTGTGATTTTGTAGCCTCTCTGGGGATTTGCTGAAAACCAAATCCTGCCCCTAGGAGGAACTGAATAGGTGATGTATCAGGAACAAGTCTTGAGCTTCTAACTGGTATGAAAGAGAAAGTAATAACTAGTACTAGTGATAGTTTTCTAACAAGAAGAATTAAAGCCATTGCATCTTCATTACCTTCTTACAAATGATCATCAGTCAAAAGAGCAATGATCAGGCTTCCAGAGAAACAGCCAAAACTGCCAAACTGACTCCAAAAGGAGAAGTTTGTGTTGCAATTTTACCTGTTTCATCTATTCTTTGATGGTCACATCTACACAGCACAAATTATTTCCAAAGACTGACAGATTTGGCAATAAATTTTTTGATGCTTCCTTACTAGAAATTTGGAAGAATCCATCCTTAGGGGTGCTTAACAGCTGCTGTCCCTACTGATATCAGTTTATTCAATAAAGTATATTTTTATTCAATTGAAGATGAGGTTTTTGTTCCCTTTCTTCAGGTGCAGATTAGGAGAGTGCACCTTCTAACCACCTTCTAACTTGGACATAAGTGAATCAGGCCTGCCTCATAGCTATGATTCTCCTTGAATTTTAGCATGAATCGTTCTCTTGCTGTTTCAGTCTGCTAAAATTGAGTCCAAGAACTGAATGTAATAAGATTAAGACTTGTATAATAAATAATATACCAGAGTTTTATGACACAAAACAGTATTGCAAATATAATTTACTCCAAGACATGGAATTTGATATTGCAAATAAATGTATAGTAAATTCCTTGTGCATGTTGGGACCAACGTGTATTCCTTATAAAATGCCAGCAATTAAATTGAAAAGACAATATGTATAGCAGCTTGACGGGGCTTTTTCCTAGCAAGTTGGATTAAAAGAACTAAAATGTATTTGGCAAAGAAAATCTAACCAGCTTTAGGAGACTCTGTAATCCAATTGCTAATAGATGATTTGTGATTGTTTTCTTGGCATTCCAGAAAATACATAAACAGCTTCCTGGGTAGACTAAGAGTGAAAGGAGAAATGAATGTAAATTACAGCAATAGTGGAAACAACAAATAATTTTACAAAGGAACTACACTGCTCTGTTTACTTGGAACTACACTGTTCTGTAGCCACTACTGAGGCTAAACTTCCATCCACTTCAGAATGAAGCTTTGACTCAGTAAGGATCACAGGAGATGACTCTAGAAAGATCTGATATGTTAGGGTTTGCTATTGTACTGCTGTTAATTAAGTGGAAGGATTTTTCCATCAGAAAGATGTTGTACTGTAAAATTCACATTTCCAAGTCCTTTTCTGTTAAATGCTCCATAGAACTTTTTCTGCCTGTGTAACAAGCAATGATAAATTCACAAGTAAGAAAAACCTACCACCTACTGTTACAAAAGAAAAGTGGGACAGAGAGAATATAGGGTGACTGATGAAAAGAAGATGGGTAGACACAGCTGATGTTCAGTGTCCTATTCCCTCTGTCAGAATCATAGTATGAGGTCATGTTGGTCATCAGTCTGAACAGCACGAGATTGGCTATATTCCTATGGAGTATTTCAGATGTGATTGGTAGATAGCAAGGTTTAACATAGTTAGGGACCATGTCAGGGATGAATATGTAAAATTTAATAAGTTATTTGTGGTACTATGATTATTTGTTGTTTTGGGTTTTGTATGGAGCAATCTGTGCCTACAAAAACATACAGACTGTGCAGGAAGAAGACTGTATTTGAGATATGGAAGATTACACTACTGGAACACCAACAATTTAAAACAGAGATTTCAGTGCTTCAGTTCTTTGAATGGATTCTTTTATCACTCTTCTACCAGCAATTCATGATCTCAGAAAATCTGAAGAATCTGGAAAAGAGTAATGGAAAGAGCTTCTTTAGACCTACATGGTGCAATTGCATGGGAAACCTTTCTCAGCACCTTCCTCACCAGTCCCAGTTCCACAACTAGACACGCAAGCTCATAACAAGCTCATAATTGACTCATAATCTCCTTGTGATATATCAGAATTGACAGTTTCTGGAAAGAACCGGCTGTTTGAAAAACTTTCTCCTATGGAGTAATTCAGGGCCATTAGATTATGATATCTGTGGTTCCCTCACAGAGTTTGAACCCACCGTTTGAGCAGCAGTCACAGAAGCCTTGAAACACTCTGAAAAACTCTTGAAACAGTCTGGACACTCTGAAATGAACTCTCCAGGTCCCAACATGTCCTCTAATGCACCATCGGATGTAGGAAGACACCTACATATGGCAGCCAATAAACATCTGCAGTTACATTCTTCTTTCCACTTTCCCTGGTTTTTTGTCACATTCAGCATTCTTGTTCCATCTCTAATAAACAACCTTCTGCTGCTCAGGGTCACAAGAAGCAACGAGGACCTTTGCTACAAGCTCAGTACTACATTTCAACAATTTCATGTACTTTATTCAGATAGCAGAGCAGAAATAGATGACATGCCACTGCACTTGATTCAGTGTAATCCTTAGAAATCACGGAGACATGGAGTCCTGGGACAGCAGTGCTATTGCTGTTCACTAACAGTGCTTGAGAGAATACAAAGTACTGGGACAGAAGCACTTTATACCTACACACAGTACTGACTTCTTTTTGTCGAATGCCTGTCTTAATTTTCTCATTGAAGCTATCCCAAAACCTCAGATAAATTAATTGGTATCAGCAACTTACATTTTCTTATTTTTAATCTTTGTTTGACCTTTGTTTCTGGGCTTGGAGAAAATACTAGGCAAAAGGAGGGTATTTTAGAAGCAGCATTATGTGCATAGGGTGAGCTGCTTTATATTTTATTTGTGATACGCATTCCCATTGATATGATATTGGGGGATGGCAGAATATAAATGTATTTAATTTACAATAATTTGTGTAGAAGCCATCTTCTTACAGCCATAGCCATGCTTATAAACAAAGTACATATTCTAATCATAGGGATTACACATTTTATATACATATATACGTATAGATACATAATGCATAGTCTACACTTCAAAAACCTTTTCTGCTTAAGTTAGCACATGACTACTCTGCAAAAGAATAGAAGAGTGGAACATTTCTAAATAAGTAACAAAATTTATCAGTGAAAGAGCTTAATATCATTTACACTTAGATAAGCTAACATAATGAAATGTTCCTGTCCTGGTATCTAGACCAACCATGATTAACAGGGTTTAACCAGTCCTTACCAGTTTTATCTAGTGCTTAAAATTTTAGCTTGTCTCCCATAGTAAGTATCAAATATTTTTCTGCAATTACTCAGTTGTAGTTATTAATTGTTTATATAATTGCAATTGTAAATGGAATGCTTCACTGATTCAGTAATTAGGGAGTCTGTATTTGAAATAATTTATTAGGTCTTAATTTATGTGCTGTGAAATCTGTTAGATCATTTGCTAGTCAGTATGTTGTCTAGAATAAAGGCATTTCTACAAAGGGATTTTAGGGTGAGGGTCACCAGTATAATCAGAAACATACTCAGTCTGGCCTCCAGCTAAAGATTATATGCTTTTAAGTGCATTTCTGTTTTGCAAAATGGCCTTTTGAAGACTTAGCCATTTCAACAAAATTCCTTTTTTCTATATAAAAAGAGAAAAAGCAATTATTTTGCACTGTTGTTTGACTTCCCACCACCACCATCCTGTCCCCTAGATATAGATGACCCAGCTGATCAAGTGTGAGAAGTAAATAGTTCTCTGCACTGACCTGTCTGAGCCTCTGGAATGAAATCTTCAAAGTGAGAAGCAAAAGTTGGCATGAAGACTAAGCAAGGATTTGATTAAAGATTTGGAGTTACCCACACAATAAATTGAATCAAACCAGTTTCTGTCATGTACAAAGGCACACTTATGTTTTCCACAATGTATGGAAAGAAGAAGTGACATCAGTTGGCTTTCAGTGCTAATTTATTGTATTCATCCATATGCTTATTATAATAGAGGATTTGTCAGTATGTTCACTATAAAAAAAGCCAGCCAGGACTGGGGCATTTTTGTTTTCATGCTCAGCTGTTACAAATGATATTTGACTGAAGCCTCAAAGCTTGTCTGCTTGTACGTGATGCTCCAAAATTGCAACCTTACACTTTGAAGGTCTTTAGAAATGTACATGTAGAAGGGTTTAAGGAAAAACATGAGGCTGCTGAATATATTGCTTTGGGTGGGGTTTATCTGGCAATATATATGTGTCTGTACCTCAGTACAGACATATGCAGCTGTCTATATCGTAGACTTATGTAGATGTCTATATGTAGATGTCAGTATTCCAACAAATCACAGACTCTACATAACCAAAGAAGAGAGGTGTGATTCATTTTAATCCAAAGATATCAACTATAAAGTCAGATGTCATAGGCACACCCAAGAGTACCTGTAAGAAGGGAATTAAAAGTGACTGAGTTGCAGTAATAAAAAGTGAAGCAAAATGAAATTAATTTCTCAGGAATTATCTGTAGTTAAATTCTTTGAAGGGGCTTCTTTTATCCAAGCAATTATCTGCTTGGATTTTTTTTCCTCCATTGTTAATGACTTTTCATAGTCAAGGAAGATATTTTTGAGTAATCTCACAGATAAATATTTTGTCTCTGGACAAAGATGTAAATTATCATAGTTGGATCTATGACCATGGTCAAGAAATGTGCATATTCAGCTTCATTGTCTTCAGTGAAAATAAATTTAAGATACAAACCAGGCAAAAGTCTGAACCTTTCACTCCTCTTTTATTTTTCTTTCCAAACCGAACTCTTCACATAGTTACAGTCATGACCTATTCAACCTTCCTTTACTCTATAGTGTGTATTCAGCAGAAACTCCTAATGAATAACAACTTTCCATGAATATCAATGGTTCAATAAACAGAAGTGATAAGCAGTTTTTTTTTTTCTCTCAGAATTTTTTTTCTGGAGCCTGGAGAAAGCTAAAAATAAGTGGAGTGAGTTATTAGTAAAAGGAAGAAAATGTACATTGGAAATAGAGCAGGATAAAACATAGAGGGAGAAGTACAAGCAGTAAACATATGAAGAATAATTTTAAATGGGAAACATAAAGAATATGGAAACATATTTAACTGAATTTTATTTGTGCAATCATTTAAAATTCCCCTCAGATGCAATACAGCTCTTGGATATATTAGTAGGATCTGCTGAAACCAGTGGGATAATAATGAAGGGCAGATTTTCTCTCTTAAACTAAATGAGATGGTTTCAGTGTCAGCACAATCTGCAACCAGTGAAATTTTCTTTTCTAGGACATCTAAGGTTTGTTCCTAAAACGATCTCAGAGAAGCCAGGCACAGGAAAGACATTAGTAAGTACAAAGGTGACTCTTCTCCATTTAATCAGATTCCAAAAACTTACTTTATCAGAATAACTAAAGCAAACCAGAAAAAAATTTGTATTGGGAAACAGTTGTCAAAATGTCTTTTAGGAGCTTGTGATTTACAGCTGAATTTTATTCCATAATTTTATAAGTAATTTATTAAAGATTCATCGCTTGTTCTTCTGCCAATACATTTCCTTTAATGTTGCCTTTTTTTAGAACATCTAAGCAAAGTTACCTGCACAATATCAAAAGCCAAAGAAACAGTATGGACTTCCTCAGGACCAACAAAATGCTTATCAGGAGACAAAAATCATGATTATTTCTCTCACATGCTTGCTTTTATTCCCTACTTGGCTTGCTGCTTCCTGCACTGTTGCTACATTACCTGGATTCCCAGGGGTTTTCTAACTCTCAGCCAACAATCCTCACCAAGGAGGAGGAGGAGGAGGGAGGCAGTGTTACATTTCTGTGAGAATCTTTGCAGTTTGTTGCCACTGAGTGAATTGGAACAATTTGGCTTTGAGGAAGTGATTTATACACACACATCCATCACCTATAACCTGCTCTGCTCTGTTAACTCTCCGTTTGATCTCTGGAGGGTTCAGCAGATTAGGGAGGGTCTTCACACAGAGGTTTCATTAACAACCAATCGCTTAACCTGGCATGACTCCTGTTTGTGCATTTGGATGCTTTAAAGCAGGAAGAATAGAAGGAAAAAATTGTTAATGGGGATCATTATTTACCAGTCCAGGAAACACCAATCATGCTGTTAGAGAGAATATGCTTCCCATTTCCTTGATTTTATGTTTTAGACAGTGTAGAAAACAGAATTGGCGTTTACAATTTGAGCCATTCTGAAATGGTGATCACAATATGTGAATTCTGGCAGCACAAAGTATACCAGTAACCAAAGAGCATGAATTTAATTAAATTCATTATTTAATTACATATGCAGCCATAAACTAGAAACTTGAACATTACAATCCAGTTTAATGAGATAGTAAATGCAGGCCAAGCAATCGCACTTTTTAAATATTCCAGATTAATGGGTCTCTGGTTACTGTCACCTGTTTGTCTGTTCAGAGTGGGGGAGGGATTTGATCAAGTCAAAGAGTTGATACTATTAGAAAACAAAGTTAAAGAACAAATCCAGAATCACAGAATAATATGACTATTAATTCTGAGATATCAGTAGCGCACAGTTTTGTAAAAACATCATCCAGGGTTGCAGCAGGGAGTTCCCATGCAAGCTCAGTGCACTGTGTCTCTGCACTCTTATAGAAAAAGGATATTCTGCTAATGAAGGATTACATGTAGTCCTTTATGGTATCCTTATAAAACAAATGGCTGGTTTTAAACCAGTAACATGCCCACCATAGTTTTACAGTTAACAAACTAGTGAAAGCATGTGAAAATTACTAATTTCTTGTTGAACTCAAGAACATGGAAGAAAATAGGCAAATATCAGTAATTTTTGAAAAATATGTGGATAAAGTTTGCAGAGCACCTGTCAGGGTTTGTTAGTGGCAACTACGGTAGCAAGACAAAAATTTGGCAATGATTATTAATAATTATTTCAATAACAAAATATAAAGGACAGTGTCAT
Source organism: Polioptila caerulea (assembly GCA_013397295.1). NCBI lineage: Eukaryota > Metazoa > Chordata > Aves > Passeriformes > Certhiidae > Polioptila > Polioptila caerulea. The sequence continues at coordinate 707,709 of VYXF01006253.1, read as the reverse complement.
AATTCTGTCATTCTGTCATAATATTTGAATGTTTAAATATTGTCAGTTATTAATGAATAACAGAGGTTCAATATATCCTAAATTCTGCCTATCTCATGCTCTCTAATCCCTCCCCCCACAGATGTCCAGAAAAACAGATGTGCTCTGTAACATGCCCTGATATTTAAATTATAACAGATTACTGAGTATAAAGCTTTGGAAATTTACTCTCTTTCATATTAAGGTTACAATTCAAGCCTCAGTGGCATTTGCAAATGTGGTGATAACACACAAGAGAGGAAGAAGCTGGAGCGAAAAACTAGATTTAGTATTTCATCGATAAAAAGCAGCAATTTCAACTGTAAAAAGAATCAGATTGGTGGTCTGATGCTTTTCCTGTAGAATTGTTTCCTCTGTTTCCTTTACCTTTCATTATTTTCATTTTAAGCCTTCTCAAGAAACAGTCCCATGGTCAGTTTCCCAAAATGATCAGTCTCTTTCCCCTGATGGTAAGGGTATGAGCACAGCTACAGTCTTATATGATCAAACTAAAGATTCTCCTAATCCAATAGAAAACAGAAATTGTTGTATCCATCACAATGTTTTTGTTAACACTAATAATCCTTGGATATATGCTTATTATCTATATACAGATATCCATACCCAGATCTAACACTATATATCCTTATACTCTTTATATAATTTGGAATTTTCCTATTTTCTATAGTGATGAATTCCACAATGCCAGCAGCAACATTTAGAATCCCCCTTCACCTTTAAAACTGGAACATTCTACCACTGTTCCTCTGATTTTTATCTGTCTCACATGTTATCTGTTGTCCTGTATTTTAGTTAAATCAAAGCTCGTGTACCTGGGGCTGACTCTCTACCAGCACACTGCCTGAAAGAAGGACAAGAAGCTTTATCTGTTAGTACAACACAGAATGACAAGCTGCAAGTTCATTTCACTTTTGGTGAAAGTAATTTTATTTCTGTGTTAGAAGACTTGGAAAGAAAAAGGTTGTGATCTATGATTTTTGTATTTAATTTATATGTCTTTTACATATTTGTGGGAGATGGAATAGCATCCAAGCAGTGGGAGATCAAAATCTTAAAAAGTGTCTTTTAACAGTTTTGTAAAAGGAGTGTATACTCTCACACATTCCAGTGTATATTCCCGATAATATTCTTTGAGCTCATGAAAATCACTGAATACAGTATTTGTTTGTCTATTTGTTTGCTGTACTGAAATCAAGCTTTCCATGATGATTAACTGAACAGAAGCCTTTAGAGATTTTATTGCCAGAATAAGGAATGTCTCCTCTGATCTCTGCTGTAACTGATTTTAGATCTAGACCCTCAGGAAACAGAAAGAACATAGTAATGAAATATTGAAGATTATTTCATTTTAAAGTTACCAAAGCCAGATATTGATTTCTGCATTTTCTGGTCACGCATTTCTGGTAAAACAGGAACCTTTTGTTACCTCTTTTAACCTGACATTTTGTAGTGGTTTATACAAGGATTCCCATCAGACATTAAGCATTAGGATGCATTGGCTTCCTAGGTTTACCTTTAACTGAATGTGCCTCCAGTCTCAACAAAAAGGGACTGGGGTGAAATACTGAAAAGAAGCTGTTAATCCAGCTGGACAGATGTACCCAACAGAGAGAGAAATGTACTGCCACAAAGAGATAAAGAATGCACATAATCTTCTGTCTGCAGCTAGGTACACTCACCATGGTGTTTTGCTTTAGAAATTAAGATACAGACAGCATCCATTTTCTATAAAAATGGTATAAGATTTTCCTTTTGTTGTTTGCCAAATGGACACCCACCTTCACCCACGGCCAGCTCACACTGTGTTGAATCGGGGATTGATGTAGAGATGGAAACAATCAAGGGGAGCTGCAAACATCGCAGCCCATTTCAAAAGCATTCCTTTTCCAGGCCATCAGCTGCAGCAGCAGCACAGGAAGCCTTCCCTGATTTTACCACTACTGAGCAGCAGTTTGATGGTGTTTATGCATGGCAGGACCCCACCAGCGAGGAGACTTGCAGCTCTGGAGCACCAGAAGTGACGTTCAGAGAAAGGGTACAATTGACAATGGAGCTGTTCAGGGCACCAGGGCTGGGAGCCCATCAAGCATCCCCTCTATCATGTTTATTGCTCTTTGTTCAGCTTTAAAGAGGCTTTTTTATCCTGCACAATTTAACTGATATATATGCTTTTCTGCTGTTTTTCTTGTTCCATAAATGAACATCGGGTTTGACAGACATCAGTGGGTCTAAGGGTTCATGGGTTACATTTATCTTAAAACAATGCTACAAGGCTTATCCAATGCTTCAGCACAGGCTGTCAAACATGTTTGTCCTCCTCATTGCACTAACTAAAGCTGTTGTGTCACTGGGCTCTTCGTGTCCCCTTTTCAGCTCTGCTTGGGGTCCCTTATCTTATATTTTCATGGTATAATATCTGATGCTGAAACCATACAGAGAGAGAAGTCTCATGTGTGGCCTCCAGGTGAGCCTGTAACACTATAAACATTATAAATATAATGTTTACCTCAAACCTCACCCTCTTTCACTTGTGTCCTCTGACAATGCAGCTCTAGTCCTAGATTTTACAGTGACTGCCATGGTGAATAGACTGCAAACACAGGAACAGGGTTTTGCGTGATCCTGTGAGAAAGCATGGTGAGGAATCTGAAAACCATTACTAAAAGATTAAGATCTGCAAACAAAAAAATCACAATAGCAATAGTGAAAATACAGAAGAATTTCCCAAGGATTTACAAAATGCATTAATGAATAAAGATTCCTCTGCATGTTCAGCTGATGATGGTATAAAAATATTTTCCATTTTAATAGTAACTCAGAAAGGTACTTAAAAGCAGCTCCTAAGAGTTTGTAGTGTCCAAACAACTTTCTTTAATGGTTTCAGAGACAGTTTATGAAGGAACCCTTTGGATCATTAATGCTTATTTTCAATATATCATGAAACAATACAGAAATTGAGGATATTTTGAAAGGGCAAATAAGACAACCTGGTTAATTATAGGCCTATCACACTGACATTGATCCTAAGCAAAAGAGCTGGCTGGTGCAGGACTTGATTAATAAATTAAAGGAGGAAAATATAATCAATGCCAATCAACATGGGTTTACATCAAGCTAAACTGGTAGGTTCTATGATGAAATTACAAGTTTAGTTAAAAATAGGATCATGGAGAAATCACATATTTATATCTCTTTACAGTATTGATTTGGCACTGCCTTATTTATCCATTCATTTATTAAATAAGAAATTATAGTGACAAAAATGTAGCATAGCTCATAGTAGTAAAATAATGTGACTGGCAGGTCTCCAAGCACACTGCAAATGGACACACATCATTGAGGATGCAGGGGGTTTTTGGATCCTCACAAGTTATTTGTATCAAAAACTAGAAAAATAACCCCAGAGTGGTACAAGCCATCTCATAACCCAACCATAACCAAGTACTTTGATCCTAAATACAGCCACATATATAGTATTACCTCTGAGAATAATCACTGCTTCTATATTATAACCTCAAACAGTCTCTGGAAGAAAAAAGAAAGGGAAAAAATGAGAGACAGAAGTATCAAGTTTTCAGCATGATTTGCTACTTTAAAGGCCAAATATCATCACTGGGCACAGAAGGATGGGAGGTTGCATCAACTCTCTGCTTGAAAATTGGGCTGCTCAATTTGGAGCCCTTCTGGTGCTGGTACACAAAGAACAACCCTGGAGACAGAGTTTGAGTAGAAGTCACAGGAAACACGTGAAGATTAGAAAACTTACTTCTTTGCAAAGTACTTGAGCGCTCAGTAAAATAACTTTTGTCAAAGAAATCAAAGAATGACCATACCCTATTCCTTAGGTACTTATTTAAGGACAAAATTTCATTATAGACAGATTTTCAGTCCAGATGAATATTAAGTTTTCATTTCTATGATCTTAGGCTAGAAAGGTTAGAGCAGCAATTAGATAAAACTCAAAAAAACCCTTTAACTTAATGTTTATGGATTCTTTCCTTTCTTCTCTGGTCTATCCCTTAGACCAATGAACCTTTAACTCTACTCTGCACAGTTGTGCTGGGAGGTTGAATATATTCTCTCCCAAAACTAGTTTAAAGCTGATTAGGTGGTGTAATCTCTTGTGACATGGGAGAAAAGGATTTTAAAGCTCATAGGCAGAAGAGAGAATGTGCTTTTCATTCTTCTGTACCTCAGGTAATGCTCTAACCATCCATCTACAGGGCAAAAGCTATCACTGGTGATGACACCACTTTTTTGATGAGAAAGGAAAGAATGTTGCTACATTTGATGTGGAACACAGTTTTCTGAGAATACCCCCCTCAGCTATGTTCTAAAAGTATTTGCAGGCAATTTAGACAGAGAAAGCAGAAATATTTAGCTTGTGGTCCTTGAATATGCACTGAACAGACCTCAGCTTCCACTCTGTCCTATTGATCCACTTTTGGTTACTTTCTGAAGGAAAACTTCAGGATCCTGAAAACTGTGCATTTCAGTAAGGAAATTACTTGCAGAACTGAGACAACTTTGGACTTAGCATCTGAAAAATAATTTTTAGGACATCAGGAATTCAAATTCAAAATCAAGATGCACTTCACTGTTGTACTAGGTCTTGTTCAGAATCCCTTATGTGCCATCTTGGGTGCAATTTTTACCTTGTAATCAATTTAAAAATGCACTTGGAAGAAAAAAAAACTTAATAGAATAAGTCCATGTTTCTTTTCATACAGATATGAACTTTGTCCTCTCTGATCATCATGATTTTCAAAAAAAGGAGCATATAATAAAATGATTGTGCATTAATACAATGATCTATAATTTTGCATCATTACATAAATATACTCAAATCCAGTAGGTAACTTCCCGTACATTTGAAAATGAAAATTTTAAATCTCTATTTTCACTTTTCTCTTTTAAAAAAATTAAACTTCACAAACAGAACTTAATATAGTTCTTCCTACATCAGTGCAAGTTTAGACAGAGCAGACAATGCAGCAGCGCTCAGCAGGAGTCTTCAAAATCCTGAATATCATATAGACCAGAATTTCCTACCTGAGCTTCACAATTCTTTGCTTTTACATTTTAGTTAGACCCTTAGCTTTATTTAAATGGGTTTTTTGATTGCATTTATAAAATATTGAAGTTTAATATATACAGCAACATTATCCTACATTGTGAAAAGCATAAAAGCATGTGAAAGTAATAGCTTCCTTGACACACAAGAGGATTAATGTATATGAATTGAATTTTTCTGTGGTCTATGAACTCACATTTCATGGAGACACCAAATTTATAGATGGAGAAAATCCCTCATCCAGTTTGAACTTCACAGAAGCTTAACATAGAAACATGAGAGATGTGTGCTCCTAGAATCACCTTTGCAAATTAAGTTTCAAGTTGGAGATCATTAGAGAGTATACTTGCAGGAGTGATTATTTTTTGGATAATGCTACAATTTTATTTAGCACATAAGAGTTTGGTATTTTCTCTCTTGCTTAAGAAAGCTAAGTTGCAGTGCATGCTACATTTTTTAAAAAATTCTTTAGCAACATAGAAACAATGTAAGCTAAAGGATGACCATTCTTGTCATTAGCAAATCAGTATCTTTTAGACTTGGATGACTCAAAACTTCCATGAAAATATGTGCTGCAAAAGGCAAAAGCATTTAAAATCTATTATCATTAGCATCTTTCAGAAAATCCCCTGTATTTGTAGAAAAAACTGAGTACATAGCACCATTACCACATCGCCCTTTTGGGGTACCTCCATGACCCTGATGCCACCTATGTATAAGGCACAGTGGCCCACAAAGACTTCTTAAAACATGATCATCGAGACTGCTTCTCTTTGAAATAGATTTTTGAATAGTTATTTCTGAATTTTTCTCCAGTACTTATGTAGAAAGTCAGCTGGATTCCAATAGTCATGTTGTTCCACTGCTGTCTTTCAGCATGTCAGCAAGAGTGGGGTTTTGTTTGCATACAGTTCCTTAGCTGAGTATTCCTTAGTTGATTTAGATCAAATAAAATGGCAGCAAAGGAATGCTGAGGCAAACTAAACTATCCAAAGGCAATTTTAAAAAATTTTACATTTTGAAAACATTTGCAAATATGTATGGATGTAATTAAAGCTCACATCCAGTACAACAGCAGCAAATACTGCCTCAAGAAGAGCAGGGGCTATAATTCTGTGTGAAGGTCTCTCTGACAGACAGGTTGTAATGCCATCCTCAGCTAACACACAGGAGCAGCCAAGCATGAGATCTGGGAGTCTTAGTGGCAATAAAACAGGCTGCATCCTCCCACTCTTCTTTAAGGGTGTATCAGTGCTCACTTTGTTAATACAAATCTGCATTCCCTCATATTCACCCCACCCATCCAGGAGACTTGGTTTGGCATGAAGCATGATTGGTCCTGGGCAGACCCATCCAGGCTGACCTCTTGTTCCTGATCTCTCAGTCTGGATACACAATAAAACACCACTTGCTCACTCTGCCCTCAACAGCTACTTCTGAAACAGAGAACAAAGGAAAAGGAAAAGATAGAAAGGGGCTTTTTACAGGGATGTGTACTGATAGGACAAGGGAAAATGGCATTAAACTGAAAGTGGGAAGGTTTAGATTACATACCAGGAAGAAATTCTTCACAGTGAGGGTGGTGAGGCACCTGTACAGGTTGCTCAGAGAAGTTGTGGATGCCTCACCCCTGACAGTTTTCAAGGCCAGGCTGGATGTAGCTCTGAGCAACCTGGCCTAGTAGAAGGTGTCTCTGCCCAATGCAGGGCATTAGAACTAGATGATGTTTAAGGTCTCTTCCAACCCAAATCTTTCTATGAATCTGTAAAAGTATGCAAAACAGAAAATAAACAAATAAATAAGTAAATCAACCTTGTAACCTTTTTCTGGACCTTTACAAAGTACAAACCATGCTAACCTTTGCTATAAGAGAAAGTATAAACCAGAATGTGGTTCCCGGCCTAGTCCTTGGTTGTGTGCACTCCTCAGCACAAAAGGGAATTTAGTGAGTCTTTCAAACAGCAAAACCACACACAGAGCCAGCCAACTAACCTGCAATTTAGGTTTTCCTGTAAGTTCTTGTCAGTGTGCACAAGAAGTGTTATCACCTCTAATTGATTAGAGGACTTCAATTATGCTGGTAAATTTAGCCATAATTACACATCTTTGCCACCATTCAGGAATTACCTCTCAGGGCATGAAATCTGTTTATACTCACTTCCAACACATTCAGCCTTCTTGTGTTTGCTCAGCTACATAGGTTCAACCAACCATAACCATTTCACTCTTTACATGGAATGCTGTGCTCCAGGAAACAGTATCTTGAACCACACCTTGGTTTCTCAAAGAAACCAGTGTGTAACTAAAGGACAATTTGTTTAACGCAGAAAGAAAAGCACCTTTCTCCTCCTGACACAGCAGAATTAATGAAAAAAAAAAAAAATCACTGGCAAAGGAAATGGGTTTTGTGGTGGATAGAGTGGATGCTCAGAGAAATCCAGGATCATCTTAAACATGTTCCTTTCTTCATTATGCTCATTATTTCTCAACCTTTACCTTCTTGCTTATTCCTTCAAAAGAATGTTTTCAAGCCCAAGAGCTCATATAATTCCCTTCTGGGAGAGCAGTGAGGATAATGAGCCATTCTTGACAGGTATCAGAAGGCATCACTTTGGGAAAGCTCTCATCTACCACAGCGGCAAAACAAGAACTTGAGAAGAATAAAGCAGACTGTGCCATGTGATTCACCATTTCCCCCCCAGTCAAATGTAGAATGATTTACAGAGCCATTTCGCTGCTGCTCTCTATTTTGCCCCCTTCTTAGGTCTCATGATAGCAAGTGTTCTGGGAGGAATGTAGTGCTGCAGTAGCCTCCCACCTTACCCAGCAGATATCTTTGGTCTTCCCTTGAGTACATCCCTTAAACCACAGGTAAGGGAAAGCAATAACACAGCACCTGGCACAGGCAGGTGAACCAAAAATGGGATACATCATGCAAAGGGAAGGCTGAAATAGGGTCAGTTCATAAAGAAAGACTGTGTTCACTTGGGACACACAGACAGTGTAAGCAGAACATTTCACATCACTGTACCAGACCAAGCCTTGGATGGGCTATCCTTGCCTACTGCTATCTTCCCCCTCCAGTTTTTTTCTTGTTAAAGGAATAGATTAAATTATTAAAACTAAGGCAAATTCCTGACATTGGTCCTATAAAATGATACATATATAATACTTTTTAATACAAAAACTTTGCAGAATAAAACCTTATAAAGTCTGTATAGCAAACAAAACAAAGTAATTGCTGCTGGCACAATAAAAAAAATATTTTTAACAATATAACTAAGATAAGCTAACAACATATGTAATACTGGAAATTGTTTCTCATAGCAGCAGCACCTCTGGAAATTACATCCTTCTTTAAAACTTTCTTTCTCCACATCAAACACTTGTCGGGAGTGCTGTGGCTGCTCTCTTAGGAACAACCACCTCTGCAAGACCTAATTTCTGTCTAAAGGTTAATTAGTTTAATGCAGGAAATAGTCTAGTGGAGTTGGGGATTTCTTCTTCAAATAAATGAGTTAGAGGCTTCAGTTTGGTAAGTATTGCCTGAGAAATTGTGGCTGTTGGATGTGACGCTTTGAACAACGGAGCATCTCTATACAAAAGGAGAGACAATAGCATCCCACAAGTTCTACCTGAGTTGGCAATTTGTTCAGTTTCTTATTAAACACTTAAAAACACTGGAATAGCCTCATTTGGGGGTGGAATTGCTTCCTGCTTACTTTTGTTACACTCCATTTTGTTCAGCACAAAGCTAATGTGAACCAGAACATAGCCGGGGTTGGGATTTGTGAATGAGCTGCAGAGATTGACATCTTGTTGAAACACAGATGCTTCAGTGAGGGGATTTTTCATCATGGCATATCAAACCACATTATTTTAATTTGCCTTTGACAATAGTAGTATGCAAGGGAGTAAAGAGAATTTGTATTTACTGCATATTGATTTGCATAGTCAAGATTATCACACAGATTTAAGATTGTAAGACACTGATCTCTGAAGATCATAACCTTAAAACCACAGCATATTTGGGCACCACAAACATAATTATCCCAAATCATGTCACTTATGGAAACACTTATGCAGAAGATTATTTTCAAGCTGGCAATTTAGGTCTCAATCAGGATTTGATTTGCATTCCTTCTTTAATTTATGGAGTTTGCATTTCTTCCTTATCTTACCCTGATACATTTTCTCTCTAGCCCATGGCTGACTTTCAAGAACTGTAAACTAAAAGCCACCATGGAAACAATCCTGTTGATACAGGAATAAAAGTTAACTCCCTTTTCATCAGTAGGGTAACAGGAGAGGCAACTGGATGCACACAGTATCTAAGAATTAGAAAGGTCACTTTATTGGAGGCCTTACAAAAAAGAGAACTTTAAGGGGGTATTATATAGGCTTGATGAAAATATTTCATATACAAATGCACATTTCTGATTGTTTCGGTAGTCTGTGCAGTGTTTACTTGGACAGTTTCCCAGGGATTTCCTGCTTTTTTAAGGAGACCGCATCCTGAAGCACAGCCCTTACATAAGTTACCTACACGATAAATGAGATATGTAAAACACATGGAGGAAGCCTCTGATACCACAGGCATTATTCAGGATAAAACCCCAAGTTTAATATGGAAAGATTAACAACAAACTTTTTCCTCCCTTTGATATAAAGACTATTTTTAACCCGTCAGGAAAAGCTGTTCGAGCATACATACCAGAAAAGTTAAATCTTAGGAAGAAAATAAAGATAAAATAGATATATTTACCATATACTAAGCACTATTTAGTTTTATAACTTGGACTAAACACCATCCGTGGTTAAAAGCATCACCTGGCAACAATGGCTGTTGGCAAAACTCCTAACCAAAGTTTGGGCTGCTGATAGGAAACTACAGATGACTTCAGACTATTTTACAGATTTTAAACTGAATTTAAATTCTGTTCTCACTGGTTTAGGCCATTAAAAGAACCACAAAAGACTAGTGCTTAGAGATGAATAGACTATCTTTTTGCAAAACTTACTGCTTTTTAACTATTTCAGCCAAACACAGCTTAAAATTATGTTATAAGGAAGAGTAATGCAAGCTGGTTTGGGTTTTTTTCAGAAAAGGTTAAGACTCAATAAAAACCCCTCAAACCTGTTACTGTATTTGCTACAGGGCTGGTTAAAGCATAACTGGGTATGCTGAATACTAGAAGTTCTCTACTTCCTATTTTGAATAACTTCATTAAAAATACCATTATTTTTCACTGAAACTGCAATAATCAAAAAACAGTCACAGAAGTTTTTTATTAGAATAGAATAGAGTAGAACACATTGCTTAAAACCTAAATAACAGAGTGGCTACTCCTAATACTGATATACACCAAAGAGTCAGAAATGCCACCTAAAGCAATTTGGATGCAATTTCTACTATTATTTTGTTTTCCTGCATGATATACTTCATTATTCATACAGTAAGTTGAACTAATTCTAACACAATTACAGCTCTGGTTAAAAGGATGCTGGTTCCCAACAAGGCATCTGTGGAAGGATGGTTTTAATTGATACCATCCAGATCCTCCATGAGTTTTGTGTATTGCAACAATCAACAAACAGAAGAAAGTTACCACTGGACAATTCCACAATATTTTAGTGCTCTCCAAAGACAGCAAACTGAAGAGGCAACACAGTTTATGAGATGTAAGTACTATGATGTTTCCATACATGTCAGAATTTTTAAATTCAACTCTATTTTACACAGAGGATGGTTTAAGTTGTCTAAACACAAGCTCTTCATGCTGTTTTTACAGGGTACCTGAATTTTCAGTCCAGCACTGGCAAGTCCAATGTAACACTTACAGAAAGAAGACTTGTAATTTCTGAAGTGGCAAGATTATCCTGTCACCCACAACAGTGTTAGCTCAATGTAAGCTAGAATCTGAACTCCAGCAATCTGTTCTCCATGTATTAAGTTAGCTGTTTATACTTTTAATTTTTCTACTAAATATTAAATCAAGAAAATCCCTTTAGGGCAAGAGAAATTTTCTGCTGTACACCCTAGGCACTCCAGTAAGCAGCAGTGCTCAGCAGTCATGGGATACACTTCATGAATGTACCTTTATGTTCTCCCATAATAACAACCATTATGAAAAAGACTAATCCATTCACGTGCTGAGTATCTTGAAATAGCATTTAACACATTACTGCTGCAAAGATATTATGACAATTCTTGCCAGTCTTGGCTGACATGCAGCAGATTCCTGTGTCTCTTTACCTAAGTTTTTCCATGTGTGGATCTGGACACATTTTTGAGAAACCAAGAGATACAGATAAAAATTACTGCAAGAAGCACAGTGAGTTTTAGACAAATGTTAATAAGAAGTGATAAAAACCCTGTTCATCATTCAGTGAATGCATTAGTTACTGCAACAAGTAGTAACTCTGAAAAGTAGCAACTTTTTGCTTTTAAACAAGTGTGGGAAAAGTATTATTGTAGAGAACTCCTTACACAAGACAGGTTTTGATCTCCCTCACCCCTTGTATAACTTCATTTTGTCCACAGGCAATGGTGGTGTAACTGCAGTGATAAAGGGTTTATCAAAGTGTCCCTAGCTGTTGCACTTTTCCCTAGCTACAAACAGAGGGGCAAGGCAGTGAGCTACACACTTCTTGGTAAAGTTCATCCTTTGAATCTTTCACCCATTTTTCCTCTTTCTTCCATATACCTAAACTACTTGAGAGGCAGCTATTTTGCTAACTGGCTTAAGCAGGAGCCCAGCTTACTGCTTTATGTGGATATTCACATATGGTAGTGACCACAGGCCAATTACCTCTTCAAATAGACCAGGCACGTTTATTTGTATGTCTGATTCCATAAACATGAGAAGACTGAAGTACAAGTCTGTGTTGCCAGCAGCAATTTTGTCTGCTTTCACAGTAGCAAAACAGAACCATACTTAAAGCATAAGAGACCAGCAAACTCCTCCTGCCTTTGGAGCTTGCAAAAAGGGGGCCCCAGCTCAGCAGTTTGGACACTGAGTGGCAAACACCATCTGTATCCTTTTCCCTTCCATAAAAGGAACCTTTATAGGAGTGTAAAAGAAAACAAAGCAAGATTACTACCAGTAGTTATAAATGAATAGTTAATCATCCAATAAGAATGTGAGTTCTCTCAAAGACATTGTGCTAAAGCAAATTAGTCAAAAATACAAAGCCATTGAACAAGGGTGCTCCAATAACCAAGTGATAAACTCAAAAAAATAAACAAAAATATCTCCCTAAGCCAACTTTACAGTTGTTATTAAAATATGACTAGGAAAAGAAAGGTTAAAACTAGAATTTATATTTTTGTTCATTTCACTCATGCTAGTCTTGAATTTCCCATATTCCTTCCTTTTGGTCAGAAAAGCTGAAGCATAGCAAGAATGCCTACATGGGATTTGCTTACACAATTTTAAGGCCAGTAGATTGCAGCAAATATTGCCAGGGGCACTTATGAAAGCCTATTTTTTGGTTCTGTTTTCAGTTCGTGAGCCCTAGAAATCAGCATTGAGAAGAAAAATAAATACAGTTTTGACATGTACAGTAGCAAGAATTAGCTTTGTACCGAGACAAGGCACAAGCCTTTTAAAGCAGAAGTTAGCGGATTTGGATTAACAATCGGAGCAGCTCACGCTGCATGTTTATTCAAACCGCGACAAGAAGTCAGGCAGGGAAGCAAGGGCCCTTCATTGTGAGTTCGTGTTCCACACAAACAGCTCTAACAGCATTAAGTTCTTTTTTGTTTAGGAGTTTGTTTGTTTCTAAAGAGGAAAAAAAAATTAGAGAGAATGTAATTGACCCAGTTGGAAGCAGCAGGCTGGTGTAGAAGGGGCATGGACGAGACACGAGCACCACCACGAGGCGGGCAGCATCCGGCGGCCGGGGAAAGCACACCCACCCCCAGAGACGCTGACACAAATTAGGTAACTTGATTCCTACGAGAACATTTCTTATTTTCCCAATCGCTTGGAACAGCCTCATGAGATGTACAACATCTCTTGATGCTGACAATTTTTTTTTCTTGGGTATCTGTTGACTTTTAACATCCAATATAGAAACATCTTCATAGATTGGTGTGAAAGCAAGTCAGTGCTTGGTTCAAGAGAGGCAGTAAAAGCTTTTAACTGGAATCATACCAGTCAATCAAGATATGGCTTATCACTTCCTGTAATTAGGTGTAAAGGCACGTTCATTCCCAAATAAAAATAACAAGAGGCAGGGAACATCCTATCAGGGAAAATTGTCTTAACTGTATTTGGTGTAATTTCATTCAGCTTTTTATTTTAGTTTCTTTTCTTTTTCTTTTTTTTTTTTTTTTAATAGCCATACTTGCTTTCTGGAAAAATGTCAAGTTTTCAACTAAGTCCATCTTAGTGGTTTAAGACAGCAGTAACTGGAAGTAATATAAAAACCCCAGACCAGATCCCTCAAAACAATTGCTAGATTATATGCCATTTGATCTAAATACTTTTCCTAGATATTTCTGATTACAGCAGTGGGGATTTTCTGCCATTCAGCACAAGACACAGTCAAGTTCTTGACATCTCACACAACCTTTGAAGTCACTCAGCCAGAAACTGCCCTGTACCTCTTTGATGCTACTGCATTTGAAGGCCTATCAGTAAAACCCTTCTGAAAGCAAGTGTGTATCAGGCCATTGTAATAATTTCAGCTCCAGCGCCAAGAAAATGCAAATTTTAGGTAAGAATTGGCATGCCTAGGTTATATGCCTAAAGTAATTTTCATTTTTAGCTTTTTGTTTTTTTTTTGGCCCTAATTAGTCATGATTTGTAATAATTCACTTTGTTGGATACCCAACAGCAAACCTTGAAAGATATCAGCACCTGGGGAACACGTAGCAAATGCAGAATGTCACATTTCAGCAAAAAGATCAATACTCCCTAAGACCTTGAGTCCATCTATCCACCATTTCCCCATGATTTAAAAGTATTTCCCAAGACACATCTAAACTAGATGAAACTCACTTTAATCTCAGCTTCAACTGGCAAAAACAAATGATCTGATTCCTTCTGCATCTAAATGATTTTAGACATTGTAATAAATTAATTGTGATTGACAGATTTCATTAATTTTGCCTGACAAGACCAGGGAAACACATGATCGAACTTCCCAAGGTCTAGTAAGTATCCCATGTAACCTCCCCTCTCCTTGGGATCAAACAATATCACAAATTGGTGTAAATGCAATACTTTGTAATGAGAAATGTATGTTTTTTACTACAATGCCTTGGTCTCTCACTCTGCCCTCTCCAGGTAACACTGTAAGTAATTATTTGCTCAACCTGAGTTTAAACTGATTGTCACTGCTTTTTGAAAGGGGATGGAATGTTCTGTGAAAGAACATTACCTTCACAAAGAAGGTAAAAACTTACTTGGATTTGTGGTTGCCTGGCATTCCCAACAACCTGAGGTACTTGGACAATTTGCAGGCAATGTCACTGAAATTTCTAATAATCATTAGAAGAGTCAATAAAGAAAAAAAAAAGCTAAAAAGGAATTCCAAACCAGACTGCAGTAATTTTATCTGGACAAATTCAATCCGTCTGAAAGAAGCACAAGAGGCATTAAATACTTCAGCCTATACTGCTGCATGAAAAAGTTTTTCCTGCAGTTTCACGAAATGCTTTGGTATTCCCCTATGAATTCAAGAGTATTGTAGAAATCTTTGTAACAATATTGCTACAATACTGTACAATCCATTTCAGAAATTTAAGAACCATTAACTTTGAGAAGTCTAGAACTACAGAATCAAAATGCAGTTATCAGCCTAGATATAGGGGTTTAGGATAATAAAGAGCTTCAAATACATTCTTGAAATTTGTTTTTTTTTTTCTTATTTGGTATCTTAAATAGAAACAGTTGTCTGAAAGAATATGAATCTATCTTTAGTCAGCCCAGCATTAAAAATTTACAGTACACAAAAAATCAAATAATTTAAAATAAATAGAAATATAAAACTATCCTCACATATTTGTCTAACTACTCTTGTACTTTCAATAAATTAACAAACCAGGCAAATGATTCTGCAAACTAATCCTTTAAGGCAAAAAAACCCAAACAAAACCATTTCATCTTTGACTTGTTTTATTTTATTAGAACAGCTAACTCAAAGTTAACAGTGCTGAACACTCTGTTCCTCATGCAAGAAGTATATTTGTTTTAATCACTTTCTAACTACCTCTACTCAGAGACAGTGTGGGATTTTTTTATTTGCAGGGCAGAGCATTTATTAACTCAAGCCTTCTCTCCAGTGTAGCACAATCAGAATGTTCTGAACAGCTGGTTAGGAAGATAGCCAAGATGCAAGAAAGATGTCTGAGCCTCCTTTTCAAGGGCAGCCAACTCTTGTACTGTAGGTGCCAGAATATCCACATGGCCTTTATACAGTCCACCTGCCAAAAAGAGACACGATCTAAATTATGTGTTCAAAGCCATTTTTCAGCAGACCCAACAGTGCCCAACCACAGTCATTCAGACAGTTAATTACTTTGTTAAAGAAAAAGCACAAACCAGACCAAAACAGGTATACACATACTCTTGCCACTTGCAGCCTTTAGGCTGCATGTAACAAATGCAGAAGATAGCAAAGAACTAGCAGCTTTTCATAATAATTTATAATCTATTATTTCCTTTTTAATAATCTATTATTCTGTAGTTACACAGGAAACATCCAGGAAACTGAGCAAGGGAACTTGAGAGTAGTTAATTCTTACCACCCAGAGCTCTTTTCTGCCCATATGTAACTTTTCCATCAAAATCATCCACTGGTACTTTTATGTCTGGTTCAACTTGGGCAATAGTGCAGTTTAAGTGTTCTTCAATCTCCCCCAGCAACTAAGAGAAAAAAATCCCAAGAAGTCTTTAAGTACTCTTATAGTCCAAGACTAATCAAAGTAGTGTTCTGAACAGTCATATTTGAGTAGTTTGAACAGGAATGGTACAGAAAACAATTTGGTCACAGATACAGAAGACTAACACATTTATTTCCAGTGTCAGTATAGTTTTATCATACATATAAGTCTTTATTTCATACACCACACTTGTATGAATGAGGCTACTTTATAATAAAGAGCTCATAGTCCAAGCCTATTTTACCACAGATGAGGTGTACTTTCCCTTCTTTATTAGAGAAACAAGGGAAGCACTGCTTTTAAAAATGCATTCATAGCTGGTACACAAATGCCAACGAAAACTTACTTAAAGTGACAAACTATTTCCAGGTTAGAGAAACAACAGTTTTAAGTGACAGTTTTGCAACAAACCATCTAAAGAGAAGTGTGTAACTAACACCCTCTAGACCTTAACAGATTTTGATTAGGAAGACTGTAAGGAAGCTGAAAGTATTCAGCTGGAAAATAAGCTGGGAATATTAAAATAAATTTTAATAATTACACAGCTTACAGAACATATATCTTGAAAAGTTTTTTGATTTCTTTTTTAAATGGAACCAAAGGTTATAAACACCCTAAGACTAGCTTTGTACTTCAACTACATAGGTGAAACAAGAACTTTATTCTTGAGTCTTTTAGAGGAATTAGAGAACATTTAAGCAAAATGCTTACCTGCATCTCATTGTACCATATGGTACAACCTCCTTCTTCCTTCAGTCTAGTGTTGTAACACCCTTTTCCACGACTACTGCATACATGATACCAAACCTAGAAATAATGGAAAACAACTTCTAAACACTGTGAAATAGAGTTTAGTATATTCATTTTGACTAGTTATATGATGAAAAAGAATTCAGGAATCCATTTAAGCTCTCCTTCAATTAAGCAGGGACAAACAAGCAGTTTGTCAATGCAGGATAAGAAGGTCAGATAGCAGCTGTGGACAGAACTTCAGTAAATTATATCTGTTCATCTTTGCTTTGGAGTATAATTACCTTTTCTTTCTCTTTTGCCACAAGGGAGATTGCCAAACCCATCCTGAAATATAAGGGGAGGAAGAAATGTATTTCAGTAACTATTGCCAACTTGTGAAACAACAAGTATCAAGAAAACCTGGTGACTGCTCTGAACACACACATACCTCTCAGCTCTGCCAACTCTCCCGATTCGATGAACATAGTTCTGTTTTTCATCAGGGAGTGTCACGTTGATAACTGTAACATAGACACAGTCCACAAAGAACACAAGATTTTTTTTTTAAATATATGAGCAAATATCAGATCAGACACCTAAAATATGATTTTGATTGCTGCAATCCCTCTTCTTAGCCTATGTGCATACTTTATTACAACAGTTAGAGGTGTAACCTGCAATACCCACAATAAAGGCTCTCACTCTCAAACTGCTTTCTCCCTGACTACTTTTTGGCAAGAATGGAAAGCCAAATGAACAATTTCCAGAAATGCAGAACATCATCAGGCATTTGAGAACTTATGAACAACCAAGTTAAATATTGCCTAGTTTAAGCCTTCAACATCTACATTTCTTAAAATTATGCTATAGGTCATATATTTATTTTAACTAGTGGACAGAACTGCAAACATATTGAAGCTCCAGTGCAATTCAATAGCTTAAGTTTAAAAAATTATGTCTTACCATATGGAACGCCATGAATATCAATTCCTCTAGCAGCAACATCTGTGCAGATCAAGAAACGGACATCTCCTCTCTGCAAAGACAGAGTTGTAATGAAATGTTGTGCTGAACACAGCAAGCAGAATCCCAAACAATGAAACCACAGTCCTCTACACTTACTTCACCTTGAAGTCTCTGTACATTTAAGAACACTTCAAATAAAGCAATAGCTTGGTGAATTTTCATCCTTGTTTCTTTCCCCAAGCAAAAATCAACAAACGGCTTAATCAAAACTAAACTGTAGTATTTTAACTTTTTTTTTTAAGTAATCAAGTACTAAAGACTTTTAAAAACAATGTAATTGCTACAGAGTTTAAAGCTAGGTTTTTATTTCAAAGTAAGCCCACTATCTTCTCAATTCAAACTCACAAAGGTCGGACTTCCACCTACAGAAAATGTGCCTCACAATTTAAGGAAGTGGAACACAGAGCATGTAAGTACAATTTAATTTAAATGGAGAACTAGGAGAACAAATTAACATATGAATACAGATATTGGGATGTGTGGAAAAAGCCTTCAAGAATCTGCTGCATTACCTTAAATCTTTCCAGATTTTGCTTTCTTTCTTGAGGTTTTCTATCACCATGCAGACAGACACATGAGAACTGATGTCCCTTCCTATCAGGGCCTGAAAGAATTTACATGCATTAATAACATCACATATATATACAGAACTGGAAAAAATTTTTATGGGCAAAAAAATCTCACAGGTATTGGAGCGGAAAAAATATGAAAGACAAGTAGTTAAATGCCCTTTCTCCCTCCTCCCCAGAGCACGTCTGTGCAAGCATTTCTCCTTACTCCTTCATGCTCTAAATTTCCCCATTTCTTCAAATGTCTGTCTTCACCCTTCTCCTCACGCATCCCCTTTCACTGTTCCTGTGTTTTCTTTCACATTTCTCCTTCTATGTCTTCTTAGGTGTGAACATTTCTTCTCATGCCTCTTGCCCTTACCAACTATCAATTTTACTAGTATGCTTCAGCAGAGGCACCATTTATCTTCTCACTGGTTCAAATTTTGGTGCATGATGGGTTCCCACCCATTTCAGAACTGTCAGGACAGTTCATTGCTTTCTTTCACAAAGGGTACCCCTGCAGCTGCCTGCCACAAAACCCTGAATTTTATGTCCAATCAGTATGTAAAAATACTGAAGCACAATTTTATTTGTGCTGTGTCCCAGTACTGGTGACCTCTATCATACAAATTTTGTGTAGAAAAAACATAGAAGTGAGAAAAGTGAGCTGAGTAAAGTTGACATGAAAGCATTACCTCCGCCCTGTTGGATGAAGTACTGCTCCATATTATCACAGTCTATTTTTGTCCTGCAGAAAATAATGGCTTGATCCATCTTGTGCTCTTTGATTGCCCGAACAGTGTATTCTCCTTTCAGAATTTTAATAGCTTCAGACCACATTTCTAAATAAAAATAAAGAAGTTATTTCACTCAAATTGTTTAAAAACATGAAGAACCTTTGAACTGCATACCTTTGAAGTTTTCTAGCCTTCGAGTAAACAGTTAAACTTTTATTATTAGAACAAGTAAGCTAAACCTTCAGTTTCTACCTCTCCCCTCCACACTCTCATGCTCCAAGATGAATACAGAAAGAACAAAAGCACTAAGAAGTTTCAGGTTTCTTATATACACCAACAAACACTTGTATACAAATCTGCAAAACATATTCAAGTCTCTTTACCAACCCACAGTTACAGAAACACATTTCTCCTGAAGTGAAGACCATGAGAATGTAGAAATAAAATTCTGGAGGAATATGACTCAAGGCCAGTATCTCCTATAAGTCATCTTTACTTCAAAACATCTACAAACATTTAATGAACTATTTCTTAGTGTAGCTCCTTACCTGGAGTGTTAGCGCCAGGTCGTGTATTGTCTTTTGCATGTACTTCATCAGTCTAGGAAAAACACAAACAGAAAAGCCCCCCAGGTCAGTACTCCACTCTTCACAGAGAAAAACTTAACTTCATTAACTTCTAACTAGGAAGAAATGAAAGTTTAAAAGTAATCTTAGCATTCTGTTCTCCCAGCAGCCCAATTTACCTACCTTTAGCTAAAGGTAAATCCTGTGTTTAAGCACACAAAACTTATTCATAAAACAAGACAACAGAATTATTTATGTAGACACTGGATAGGAAACATCTTTGAACAAAGTGAAGAATTAAAAACACCCGAACAAACATGAATATAAAGATATTGTAAAATATGGTTACATCACATAATCAGTAGTTCCTTATCTTTTCCCCTATGTTAGGCCGAATGAGATATAAACTTAAAATCCAAAGGAAATAAACTCATACTAAGACTTAATGAAAAGGTACTAACATGTGACAAACAGAGGCTCCAAAGATAAACAGGAATTAAGAAAACCTATAGACTTGTAACTGCATCAGAGTTGCCAAGAACAAAATATGGTTCCAGGTTATTCAGAATTTGAATACTAAAGACTTGAACAATCAACTCCTTTTCACATGAGTAGATGTCAGGTGAATGTAGAATCAGGAGTCTCAAATGCAGTCTGATATGAAATCCATTCCTGTAAAAACTGCTCATCTCACATGACTTGGAGACAGAACTATCTTACAGAATGATCCATCTTGGCAGGCTTATTTCCTCCTGCCAAGTCACAGAAGAGGTACTAAGTACAGCTAGGCCACAGACCATTAGCTATGAAATGAGTGGAAAAAGCACACTGCCTGTATCCTCTAGTGCAAATCATTCTATCAAGCTCTTCCTCAGTCATGTTTGTAACACTGACCTGTTCAGAAACAGTGTTATGACATCATTGATATAATGCTGACTACCATGGAACAAACCATTTCAGATTAAGCTATTTCAATAGCCAGCAAAGATCCTTCAACATTAGGCTCCTGTTCTAAAGGTTAAATAAGCAAAAATGGACAAATAACCTCAATTTTCACTTACTCTGATATGATTCTTGCCGAGCCGTTCCCAGAGTTTATCAGCTTTTGGATTCACGGGCACAACTACATGGTGTACAGTTTCAGGGACAGAATCTTCTCCTTTCAAATCAACCCAGGTGGGAAAATGCATGATTTTTTCGGATAGTTTTTTCACATCAAAAGAATGCAGTGTTGCAGAGCACACAATCACCTGAGAGGAAGAGAGTCATATGGATACTACTGATGATGAGATCCTCTGAGTCCAAAAAGGTGGGAGTATTAACTGAAGGAATGTTATGTAGTTAAAGAGCATAATGTAGCACAACAGAAAGAGTCTGGATTTCCTCATCACAGGAACCACTAAGCTGGCAAGAGTCAGAACACAAAATAGGTTGCTTAACTATTCTCTTACAAAGTCTAGTAAGATCTATCTTACAGTAAACTAGTAGTAAACTAGATTATTAACATACTAGTTACCACAAAGTATGTATTCAGTCATGTTTGCTATATTTATACATAAATAATTCAAATTAAATTGAAAACTGCTGAACACTAGGCCTTCAACATCTAGAATGCTAAAAATACATTCACAGGCAATAATTGAACTCACTGAACACATTAGTTTTGGACAAGAGCTTTAGCAAACTCCACTTCAAAGAAGCATACTCCTTGCCAAATAATAAGTCAATAACTGAAAGCAGAGCACACCACACATTTGAAAAAAAATTTCAAGCAAACAAACCAAACAAACAAAGAAAATCCCCACAACAAAAAAAAAATCCCAAACCCACAAACATTTTATACCTGAAGTCTCTTTCCATCTGAGGTTATCTGAGGAATTTGACTGTGGATTCTGTTTATGAAATCTGAATAACCTTGGAGGAGAAGGCCATCCTGTGTGGGGATGAAATAAAAGATGAAGTTGCAAATCTCTCACATTTCTCAGTCTTTACACTTGAGTTAGAATACTCGAGTCAAGCAATACACTCCTACTCTCAGAAGTTCCTCCTTTTAATTAGCTGGACAGGTCAATGCATGGCAGGGATACTAAGGAGAAAAAGCCCAGTAAAAATGTGGAGCATTTACACTATAGCTGCTGTGCTTTACAAGAAGCTCAGCAGCTACTGTCCTAGCTAACACCCCAAGGCATTTGATCTTTGTGAACATTCAGTTGTATTACAAGGTATCAGAGAGGTGCTCGTATTTCACAGGATACTGAGTACAACATTCACTGCCTGCAACACCTGCTGGGTTAACTAACACTTATATTTTGTCTTTGTCCTTCAAGTTCCCCGCAGTGACAGAGACAGACTTTGGTACCTTGTAAATATAATTTGAAACATATTTTTCTGTCACAAAAATTCCAAACAGATTTAACAGAGAGGCTATGAGGCTGGGGAAAAAAGTAGCTTACTATGGTTGCAAACAATGAGAGGACTAAGGTGGAACAGTCTTTAGGTATCTAAATGTTCCAGAGAATTATCAAATACTATAGAGGAATCATGTTTCACTTTTTTGTAAATATCATATTGCATTTAAGAACAGAATTTAAGTAGCACTTAGTTCTCTACATACAGCTTCATCCAGAACCAGGAATCTAACTTGAGATAAATTAATCTTCCCTGTTGAGACCAGGTCATCCAGCCTTCCAGGAGTTCCAACGACAATATCCACCTATGAAGTACATAAAGAGTATGAGCCAGTCCTGTAACTAACTAGAGGCATTAGAAGTTTGATCTAAGTTTAACATTATGAGACAATTATCAGTATAATGCTTTATCTTCTACTAATTACAACTTCATAAAATCCTAGAGCAATTTGAGTTGGAGGGATCTCTTCAGATCACCTGGTCTCCACTCCCCAGCATCACATGCAAATCAAGGACAATTTCCAAGTTACTTCAGGTAGAGCTGCCTACTACAATTTTCAGTACCCTTCTAGAAAGGGATCTTACCACCTCCTTTCTGGGCAACCTGCATTTTGGTTCTACAGTCATTTCATTAGCAGAATCTACCTTAGGGAGGAAGTTTTCCCTTATTTGGAAGTGCTGTGCCCAATTTTTCCTTCTTGGAACCCCAACCTATGTAATTTTGTTATCTAAAGCAAACAAACAGATTTGTTTTTAAATGGGGATAAATGTTTCTCATTGTGGGAGGATCCAAAGTCTATCAGCTATAGAAATAACATGAGATTTAGCCAGAAGCGTCCACAATCAAGAATTTAGCATTCACATGGATGTCGAATAATCTTCCAGTTCGACCAGGCTTAACAGAAAATTTGTATTTTGGCAGCTAGAACCACTAGAAAATTTAACAACAGCGATGCATTTTCACTTCCAAAAGCGAGTCTTAAATAAAAACCATGACCCTGTGACTCTGTTCTCCCTACAGTGTGACTGAATCAATTGTATATTCCATGCTGCTAAAACCAGACCACTTCCTGGGTTGTAGTGTAGGTTCATCTTGACAACTGCAGACTATTTTTATTCACAAAAACATGGACTAGAAGTTAATAGGAAAACTGTCTTGTTGGTTAAGGACAAGTGGCAAACAATTATACCTTTATTTTAAGATTTTCAGGAGTACTCAGGCTTTAACATAATTTGACTAAGTATTTTAAGTACTTGTATTGACATGGAAGTAAAGGAACAACTACGAGACTGGTGCAATATGAGCTTGCTATCGACTGTACATTTTCTTTTTAACATGTTTATTATTCTTATTACATGAGTTACTGCAATTAATATCCTCTAGCAACATCATAAATTACTTGGAATCCAAACTAATAAATCATATGAAAAAAATGCAACTTACACCTTGTTCCAGTACAGAGAGTTGATCTCTTGCAGCAACTCCACCAATAATTAGCAGTTCCCTAAAATTACATCAATATATTCAACATTTAGCCATTTATTATATTCAGAAGGTATACTGAACACCTGTCTGAAAACTGATTCCTTTATTGATAGCTAACAATTAACAGCTCTGAATTTCAATTTTAAGAACAAAAGAATAGAAAAAATTAATTTTGAAATGCATCCTTTCATACATAGTGTGTATTTCATACATAGTATTTCAATTCTAGTGAAAGCTTTGTTACCAAACTGTATTTGAATGTGATTACTTTATCACTGTTGTATTAAATAAATAAGCACTTTGATCAATTTAATCATACAAAAAAATGTTTCTTAAAAATCTCAAAAATAATGTGACTTAGTTCAATAAAGTTTCCTGTGTCCTTGAAAGTTAGAAATGCAAATAACAGTAAACTAAATGAATCTTTTATTGCAGCTTGCCCATTCCTATTGCTTAGTCCCAGTAATTCTAGTAAATGCACTCTTATAAACAGATTGCAGTTTAGAATTGGGAAATATTTAAGTTTTAGAAGTAAGCAGATAATGTTTTTAGTCAATAAATGCATGTGAAGTATCATACTAGTTATCACTGATAATTAAAAAAAAACTCTTACCCACTAAATTTGTTATACAAGAATAAGGCAGTCCACAGATAAAACACACCAAAAATCCCCTAAGTGGTCTAACTGCAGATTATGGTTCACATAGCTTCAAAGTGGAATCCCCCACTATCTCCCCATGACATGAAATTACATCCATGGAAAATACCATAAATGCAACTAACAAATTCACTGTTACCTTAATTTGGGGTTATCAACATATTTTTTGAACTGCTTCACATTGTTCAAAGTTTGTTCTGCCAGCTCTCTTGATGGTTCTACAATCAATGCTTTTGGAGCATTTGGAAGGTTCTGTGCTTGCACCACTTGTGCATTTCCTAAGTGGAAAAAAAATCTCCATTAAGACAAACTACATTCCTATACTGGAATTTTTTACTGGAAACCAATTTGGTACTTATTAGTACTTAAAACCTAATAATTCTAAATGCTCCATTAAAAGGTGATGTGATTGCTCTCTCAATTATGAATACCTTCAGAATAATGACCAGAACTTACAAGTGGATGAACTGGTCATGCAGGACAATCCATTCTATTGTGGGGCATAAAGACTCACACATATTTTTAAAATAACACTCTTGAAAAGCTTAGCTGAACTTCTTTTACCTGATGTACTTCTAAATTCAAAATACCAAAGACTATTGGTGGTTTAGCAGTAAGAAAATCTGGTATACTTTCAAAAAAGCACTAATACTTCTTCATTACTGCTATATTTAAGATCTTTCTGACCACAATTAAAGGGACCAGAAGATGCTCTGTAACACAATCTGAATATAGAAACAAGAGAAGTTTGTAAAAATCTAACCTACCTGAGTGTTGTGATTTTACAACACTACCCTCAGGAGCCTTGCAAAGACCAACATAGCCATCTTTTGGTGGAAACTTGAAATCTTCTTCACCAAAATTGAATTTCAATTCAGCATTCTAGGTTTCAAAAAAATTGTGTCATACACATAGATTCAAAAGACCACATAAAATGAGAAACAACTCAATAATGAAAAAAATAGACAAGGAGATAGGGAAGGTCTTTTCTTCTCCCATCTTATACATTTCTCCTCCTCAAGCTGCTGAAATTTAAAAAATCCCAACCAAACAGAAAAAAGCCAACAAAAAACCCAAAGCATTTTTTTCTGAATTTGTAAATTTCTCTAACCACTGAAAAGCTTTGCTAAAATCTTTACTGCTTGAGAGATAGACTCAAAAAGACTAACTCAGAAAGACACAGTACTACATGACGGTAATGTTAGAGTTCAGAACAAATGAAACAGGATATCTGACTTTCAAGCTATTTGCTTGTATCAGTTGAATGGCAGTCAACCAAAGTTTAATATACACAACATAGCCCTGTTATTAGGAATTAGTTATCCATGTTATTCTACTTATAAATTCAAGATTCAAATTTGAATTTAAACATTTAGCTTAAATAGTACTCAAAGCTAACACACGCATGCTATTACTTCAGTAGTGAATACTGGTAAAACAAAGAAAACTGACTTTACATGCACAACTGCAGTAACTGTAAGTGGCTATGCAAACTTTACACTTAAGTAGCTCATTAACAAATCCAGAAAAATTATAGCCATCTTGGACATCTGTAATATTCCTGTTACCTTCAGTACACAAGCTGCAAAAAGCGCTTGGTTCCTTATATGTGGTGGGATTTCAAATGCAAGGCCGAGGTCCTTCCCTGAAAGTAGGTTTAGCTCAGTCAGTTTCTGCAAGTGTGTGTGCTCCTCTCCCTCCCTCCTCACCCAGTGAAAACATGCAAATAAAATTCTAAAGAAAGAAAAAACATACCATTTTTGGAAAATTTTATTTGTCCTTTTTCGGTATCTAGGTAACACCCAATCGTATCATGCATAGTGAATTCCTGCAAAAAAAAAAAAAAAAAGCGTTTATGAATCTAAGACATTTTCAGTGCATTAATAAGACTTAGTGCTTATCTTGTCAGCTTTTTGTTTTTTCACCTCTCCTTAATAAACGCTGATTCTTGAGAGAAGTCAAGTAAGACCATTGCAAATAGAACACATATTTTAATTTCATTACAAGTCTTCAGTAAACTGCCCAATTGATCTTAGATATTTAAACATTTATTACCACTTCAAATGTACTTCAAAAACCAAAAACAACTATAGATTTAAGTAATTTACCTGGAAGTATTCTACATTACAGAAAAGCACATTCGTCACATATTTACTAGCCAATGTAAATCTAAGCTTAGGTCACCAAATATGGCATCAGAAACCTGTATTTTGATATTATTTGATAATAAAAGACTAATTCTTGAAGATGACACTATATGCATGTTATGTATACTTAAGTGCTTTATTTAAATATCTTGAGATCTGTTAACTTTAAAGGTATTCAGTAACACAGATATATTACAAAATGCTTCTAATCAACAGCTCAAGAGTCACTATTACACATGCTACAATAGTCATAAAAGTTGCAAGTTTTATGATATTGAGTTCATTATTACCACAAAAAAACCCCTTGAGTTTCTGCTGTAACACTCACTTATATAAATTATGTTTAAACATCCCAATTCCACTCCTACACTACAGAAAAACCATATAGATATTCCCTGCAGACACTTCAGAAGTGTACGTTAAGGTAACGGCAAACCCAATTCAATAGCCAGAAGTAGAGCACTCTGTCTTGCTAGCAATTAATAACACATTTTGACAGATTACAGAGTTGTGCAATTACTTCTATTTTAATTTCTACTAAACAGAATACCATGACCTCACTTGGATGCTCACAGTGTATACAGACAGGTTGATTTATTTAAGCTAAAACTGAAGTAAGTCGGGACAAATCTCAAGAAGTCAGTTAACTTTTAAACTGTAATACACAACAAAATTTTAACTTTCAAATGAGAGTTGATATAACTGCAGTCTAACCACTATCACATCTCATGCTTATAAGTGCTTTTGTTGAATCTTTTAATAAGCTTTTATCCAAAAATGCTTCAATGTTCCATTGTACTTTTTCCCAGTGAGCCTCCCTTAGCAGTGAGCACTATTTCACAAGACTGTTGATTCTAACAGCACAAAACTAACATGCAAAACTTTAAATAATAGTACTACCAAACCAAATTCAAGCTTACCTCACCATAGCTGTCAAATTGCTTGTTGTGAGATTTCTTACCAGTGCCACCAAAGCCAAAGCCAAATTTATCAGTGCCTGAAGACAAGACAATAGGCTTTTATCTTTTGGTTGACAGGTTATGCTTTTTCCTCTTGGTATTAGCAACTGAAATCTCCAACACTACCACACAAACAAATAATATACAGTGCTAACTACAGAATTCTGACCTAGATGTACACCAAACTAGTACTTTGGCAGCAGTACATTTATCAATTTTACCAGTCTCCAGTCATATTCATTAAAAAAAAAAAAAAAAGACACAAAAGGCAGAAAGTCACAGAGGACAAGAAAACGCTGCCACCACCAAAGACTTCCCCTTACATGAACAAAACATTTTCAACTCCTCAGTATTGGGATCCTTCTCAAGGAGTTCACTCTCTGCAACACTAGAACAGGACTCCACCCATTCCACATCAATATAAAAACTAACTACCCATAGGTTTTTCAGAAGGAAACTCACCCAGATCTAGTGAAGCCTGCATAGTTGACCAACCAACTCTGCACAAGCCTTGGTCATGACAGGAAACTTCATAGTAGTATTTCCCTTTAAAAGAAAAAGAAAGGATCTAATACAATACCCAAGTTCATTAAGGTGGTTCAGTCTTGCTACTTCCAAGCCCATACAAATCTAACATTCCCAGTGCTGCTAAAAGTGTCATAAAATCCCCTACTGTGTTTGTGTGAAAAGGCTGTGTCTGTACCTATATATGGAATGAAGAAAGGGCAGGCAAAAGAGACAAAGTACACACTGAGAGGTAGTGTGTGAAAGGCTACAAAGGAGTTACAAGCAAGAGAGTAGTCCTACTGAATGCACACGAACTGACAAACTCAGGACACAAGGTTCTGCAGAATCAGTACCAGACCACCAGCATGTCCCAGCATCAACTGCTTGTGCCACTTGAAGCACATCCAGCTGGCTGTTATGAACAGACTACAGAATTATCTGCACACCCCATGAAAGGAGATTGTTTAGGGTCTTTCTGAACACACACACAGACCCACTGGAGTAGCAGGATGATTCTGCTTCTAAGTATTAGGGTTGGCCTCTCAACTATTGCTACAACCACAGAACCAGGAAATTTTTGCATGCACACATCCGTGTGAAGTCTGTGAGAAAACAACTCAAATCTCTGTGTGCATATTCATTTCCTAAAAAAATGCATTCTGATGAATAGTTATGATTCTGCCTCCTGCAACTCAGTCTCCTATTGCCTGAAGATTTTTAGCTTTCATTGTATACTTCATATATTTAGAGTTTAGTAGACTGTTAAATGCCTAGCTATAACTTCTGGTACTTTTCCAGCTTTATTTCTCACAGTGAACAAACTCTTTGATGCGCTCCTTAAGTTTTGTTTAGCCTTGCCTGTCAGTTCATCAAGGACATTTTATTTTGTACCACATATCGCAGACTTAGTAGAAGTAGAGTCAGAAGACCAGGGGGGAGGACTCAAATGGGGCAGAACCCAGGAGAGAGGATTACCTAACCAACTGCTCCTCTAACTGGACAATATTGGCTGGATATTCTAACTAGTCCATCTTATAAATTTGTCTGAATCTAATTTGGGGCATGGTTTTCACCATACTGTGTACCTGAAGGCTTTCAAGTAAAGGTTTGCTTTTCTATTATAATTTTAACGTTGTTTGGGAAGATTTTGTTCTATTTCCAGGCATCACTATGAGGGAGAAGGTAATTTAAAACACAAGGAGAACAAAACAGAGGTATTTGTCATTTCCAAGTCTTAGGCTACTAAATTTGGTCACATGGATAGAAAGTTTTTAATGCAACCATCTACAATAACAATGGCTGACAAGCAGGCATTTCAGCTGAAACTCTTCTAGAGGAGTATTCAAAACACATCACTTTATACCTACCTTTAGTCACACCTCTAGTTGCTCTGCATCCATGCCATTCTTTTATCTCTCTGCTTTGACAACACAAACCATCGGATCCAATTGCTGAAAATTACAAGACAGTTTTAGTTAAAGAAATTGCCCAACTGTTTTTAAAAGAAAATTTCATGCATGCTTTCCTCTAATTTATTCTTTTTTACCAAGCAAATGTTTTCAAGTGAACAGCAGGACAACTCACCAAAAGCTGATCCTCTGTCATAGGGGTTCATTTGCCATTTATTGAGCACTAAGTTGGAAAAACAATAACAGAAAAAGCATTAAATCAACAAAGCAAGCCTGGAAAACTCAAATTAGAAGTTCACATTGTTTCTACAGTGTTTGGCATAATTTTCTGGGGAACAAGCTTTGTTCCAATGAAGTTCATATGAGCTCAAAATGAAGGTCTACAATTTGAAGGAGGGGCACAAATGCTTAATGCAAAGGTATTCTATGGAAATTTAGATTATTAATTGAGCAGAACACAGATTAAGTTACCTAAAAATGCAACACTGGAAACAATAATGACCTTCATAAAATAAGGCAGTTTCACACAATCACAATCAAATTCACATAAAAAATATCCAAAACTACATTAAGAACAACAAATTTGAAACGCAGTATTTGCCATTTCTGTTCCAAGCCTACATTAAGATCTTTTTCAGGCTGTAAGTTAAAATGTCATCACTAAGGAGCTAAGATACATGCACACAGAATTTCTGCCTTAATTTGTCAGACGCCGAACAACATGCTGTAATAAAATCTATACATGATTTAAAAACCACAGATGTCATTTCAATTAGGTTTACAGAGTGTATTGGTGAATTCATATTACATTCTCTCAAGGAGGATTTCAACTTTTTTTTTAAGTTGACTTTATTGTCACCAGTGTAGCAGTAGTTATTATGATGACAGGTTCTATAATATCTTCAGTGTTGTTTGTGCAAATACTGTTTACTTATACAAAACCCAATCTATTAATACCACAGACTGGCCATGGTTATTTGCTTTACAGTTCCAATCTTAATTAAATGGATGTATAATGGACTCTCAAATACTGTGAGAATGTTATCATGGTTACAATCTATTCTATATAGCTGAGTTATGGTCCTGTGCATTTCCAGCTCAATTCAATGTTTATTAGAACAAACTCTATCAACTCAAGATGTTGTTATTCAATTCCAAACCAAGGCAGGTGCCAAAAGGAACACAATAGCTCTACTCAGCAGAGCAGAATTGAAAGATCCTACACTGTTACCCCTGCCACACAAAAGTGTGTTTGAGCCTAGATTCTACACCGTTATCCCAGCAACACAGAAATATGTTTGAGCCTAGAAGAGCTTTCTGCTCAAGCTTTTTTAAGAGGCCCAAAGCAACTCCATGGTGTCATAGCTGGTCTCACCTATTCCTGCAACAGAAAGATGTTTTTAACTCCTTCTTTTAAGGTGGACACCACCACGACTTCACATCTTGCAAGGCATTAACCTAGTATAGCTTTCAGAAGAACACTGAGAAGCAAGGTGTGGATCAGCCAGCCTCAAGGTGAAAATAAGAGCATTACTAAGAGTCTGCAGTCCAATGCACACCAGTTCTTTCCATGATTCCACCAGTAAATTTCTATTCACTGTTTAATAAAACATTGAATGATGATATTCTATTAACATTATCCCAAATTATGGAAAAAATACTTATCTAATGGCAGGTTAACTTAACCTTTAAAAGGAACAAAATCTACACAAGTTAGCAGAGTTTGGAATTTAAGGAGTGAGACATACAAAAACTTACCTGCCCCTCCAGTCTTAATAGTGGCTTTTCCTTTCTTGCCTTCCATTTGGTCTTTCAGTGTTTCATAAACAATCTGGATAACTGGAATGCTGAAAGCCTAAAATGAAAAGTTACTTTCATTCCACAAGTTATACACTTACTTCCAGTCTTGTTTTTAGGTGCAATACAGCTAGAAACACTGAAATACATTCCTACATATATGTTGATAAAGACTATTATGGATAATGCTTAAACACATACACACATTCTCTCTGCATATATGCATACACAACACCTCTCATCACTCAAAGACTTTTACTTTCTGCTAATTTAAATCTGATTACTTACACCAGTTTTCCCACTCCCGGTTTCAGCAGCCTATAGGAAGAAAAATACAGGAGTTTAACCAGGACTGTAAGGACTGTTCTAGAATTTTGTTCTGATAAACTAGGCTTATATTTTAGGAAGTATTGTTTTGGTTTATGGAATGAAGAACACAGAGGTCCATAAAAGACAGGATGAACAAGGATTTCAAGGTTATTGATACTGCAGCATTGGCTTAGGCAGTATCAGCAATGTTCCACACAGAGCTGTGTCAGGTATTTACAGCCCAAAGGAGCAGAGGAAATCAAACAGCCTTAATTCATGTGGCAGTACCTGTCAAGAAGTAAAAAAATAAAGCCTAATATCCCCAGATTTCATCTGAACAGCTGGAAACACACCAGGAACTCAAAGGGGCTTTTACCTGAAGAATATACTTTCTGTTGAAGTAGGACATGAGAACTAGTCCAACTATGGACCCGTCTGGAAAGAACAAAATTGACCACACAACCAACAATTTTTAAAAGACACAGGATTTTTATGAATAGTGGTATCCTGCATACATACCATAAGTACATCACCACCTCCCAAGATCAATGGGATGGATTCTGCTTGGATATCTGTAGGGAGACTACAGGAAAGAATGCATTAACACAAGGTAATGTTCTATATCAGTAACAAAAAAAAATTTACTTATACAGAAATTCTCAAAAACTATGGTCATCTGCAAGATAAAGCAGGTAACTGCTATTCCTCCTGGCTTGCAGAGGACTCAGCTGCACCTTGGTAAGAGGGCTACATCTCACATCACTATGCTAAACTATTAAAAAAAGCCTTATTAACTATATATTCCTTGTCTTCTTTTCTTCAAATGAGTTTTTCTTTAAAGCCACTTATGCAAACCTTATTTACATGATTCCTGTTCAAAACTGGAAAAAGAAGGGAAGAAAACTGAACTCAAACAGCATTTTCCGATAATCATAGCGAATTAATGTTCACATGAGAAGAACTACATACACTAAAAGTTTGACCATACTGACAATTTTCTGAATGACAATTCAAAACAAACTCTAAAGTATAAACATTTTGGCCAAACAAGTAACCAAACACAAGAATAACAGCTTTTTCAGAAAACTGACGCACGCAAGCATTAAGTTTGAAAAACACAGAACACAGTCTGGAAAAAACAAACTAAACTAGCATCAGTTATGTGACAGTACTTCATCCAATAACCCCATGATACATAATAAATAAACCAGAGGCACAGAGCCTTCAGTGAAACAAAAGAAGTGAAGCATAAGAAGTCATGCTCTGCTTGTCCAAGTTTAAATGTTACTGCTGCAGTCAGTTTGTATTCATCAGTCTTTCACACCACAGAGAAGCACAGGAGACCCAATGACAGTTAAAGGAAAACACACATCTGCTTTGCTTTAATATGACAGCAGAGGTGCTCTGAGAAGCATGTCATACATTGCTGAAAGGCAAATTAGAGTTTGCCACACTCCTACTTACAGCCAGTCCATCTCCTCCACTGCTTGAGCTATCTCAGGCATAACACCCATCTCTGTAAGACAAGCAAAAAGAATCAAGCAGTGTTATTAACCTCACATTGCCCAAAAGATTGCTGAGCATCAACACTTACACCTACAGACAGAACACTTGGAAAACCACTCTTCTTGGCAACAGCATGTGCAGCCTTCACTCCAGTGCCCACTGATAGAAACGTTCTCCCTTCCTCACAGGCATCTTTGAGAGTTGTCCCCACTTAGAGCAGAATAAGTCAGGCACATACAGGGCACAGGGGCAGGTACAGACACAGCAGCAAAGCAAACACCCTGGGAACAGAGCACCACTTCAAGGGCAAGGTACTTATCTTTGCACCTCTAAGGAAGCTGCCCATGCAGACAACAGGGAAGACTTTGTTAATCACAAATACCCAACTTTCTCTACAGCTGAGGTGCAAACAGTAGAAAAAACCTATATCTTATAAGGACTCTAGTTCACCAAATCTTGCCTGACAATAAGAAGACAATGCTTTGATAAAGTTATTAATTACATCCACTTCTGCAAGATTTTTCCCTTGGATACCCCTTCTGGCAAACTCATATCAAGGTCTGATGGTTGTATCTCAGATACAAGTGAAATATGGAGCACCATGCTTGTATGTTGATAAACAAATCCTCTGTATATAAAAAGGAAAACAAAAGAAACTTGCAACTATTCATTACAGGCAAGAGGAAAGTGGATCCTAAGCAACCCAAAGGATGGTAGCATACCAGCAAAATAATTTATCTCTTGGTCATCTCTTTGGGTCCATAAGGTTACTCTAAATCAATTCCTTCAACTACAAATATGCACCTTTCCAATTAAAGGTTCTACACACTGGCCTCTGCACTGCCACAGATACAGCACACACATGGATACACACTGAGCTGGGCTGATGCAGATGGATGTGTGCATCTAAAAGTTATTCTTCCACTTGCTATAATACAAATGGGTATTTTATAGCCTGTAAGAAACGTGTTTTAATTGTAATGTGACTTCAGGAAGCTTTAATATTTTCAAGTGCTGGCCTGTACTCCTACAAAAGTAGGAAATCCACACAAGCAACAAAGTCAACAGCAATCTAAATCAATTCCTACTGATTGCCAGTTATAAACAAATCCACATATATTTTCCCCATATACTTCCAACTTACAGTTTAATTCAATGTAAAGTATAAGAATTTATTTAAAAAATGACACTATGACGTTTTCCCCAACTACATCCAAATTAATCCTGCTGCATAGCACCAAACTGATCTCTAGATCTCGGGAAGAACCTTCAGCATTTTTCCCCAATAATAAGATGCAAAAAGTTCAGTTGAAAGGAACTAAAAATCCCATATATATTAAAACTTTACAGAACTCTGACCTTAGCTGGCTGCCCATTTGTACAAATATCTGCAAGAGGAAGGGTATAAAACAAGTGATGTTTCCTCCTTTAATAATAAGCTTTTAGATTACAGTTTACTATTATATACACATAGTTTATATAATATGTATGTATTTTGCTAAATCGTATCACCAAGCAGAACCTCTCTTATAAAAAGCCAGTTATTGTCCACTGCCATACAGAGAACAGGTATGATAAACCTGCTGTTACTGAAATCAGTCAGCACGGAGAACGAGCCTAACTTTTAAGCAGCCCCTTTGCTAGACTCACATACGCAATAAAACCTGCAAAACCATTCCGATAACCATTTCCCACAGCCTACAGAAGCCCGAGAACCCGGGGAGAGACACCGACATGCCCCGCAGGCCTCGCAACCTCCAGCCTGATACACGGGCAGCCACACACCACCGCGGGCCAGGCTGGGAGGGCGGCCTGAGAAGCTTCCCCTGGCGCCGCAGGGAGCCCGGGAGCCGGCGGGCAGGGGCGAGAGGCCCCCCCGGGGCCGAGCCGCCTCGGGCCCCGCGCCACGTACCCGAGAACGCCGCCATCTTCGCGCCGGGAGTCCCGCCAGCAGCGCAGGGCGCAGGCGCGCGGCGCGGCCGCCGCTTTCTGG
>VYXF01006253.1:624857-672854 GCA_013397295.1 Polioptila caerulea | reverse complement strand
CCGACGCGCCTCAGAGACGACCAAACGCGCTAATGGGGATACGGGATTCTCCACTTTGCGCAGAAGTTTGCCCAAATTCTGCACTGTCTTGTTCTAGGGTAACTTCTAGTGACATTAAACGTGATAATCTTCTGGGTTTTGTGAAAAACCAAATGAGATTGCAAGTGCAGAAATGCAGCTGCTACAGTTACGTCAAGACCCAATGGTGCATTTGTCTGCTAAGTGAAAGGCCCAGGATAAACTATTGCCGACTGCCTTGCGTTGTGAAACACAGCTTCAATCTGTGCGAAGGCAGCATGAAATAGAGACTCCTGGTTCAAAGGCCAAAAACCCCCCAAACAAGGATCTCTGACAATGTAGTTCTCTTGATTACTGAGTTGCAAGTTGAACACTGGTTTTGTGCTGGTGGTTTGTTTCAAGATCTCTTTTAAAACTTGCTGAGCCCTACCGGCTGTTAACTTACGCTGCAGAAACTGGTGTCGTGCAGAGAAAAATACAGCAGGGTATTTTATAGCCTTCATACCAGGCTGTTTGCATTGCAATGGTTTCTCATGTATTAATAATTCCTTTGGGAGTATCTTCCTTTGATGTGCCTCTTTTCTTTCACTATTATTTGCCATATCTGTCAATCATTAGTTTGCTTGCTTCCAGATAAATGACAAAACTAGTGGTTTTTTTAAAGGCACAAATATGAATAATGTACAGATTCCACCACAACTCTAAGAAAACCTGTTTGTAGGCAGACCTCGATATCAATTATACAGTGCTGCTTGTTGGTGCGGAACATGGAGTGTAATTTACTATAAATGTCCCACAATTCTTTGAAACTTACAAACACAATGCTATACTATTTACTATTGCTTTACAGCCTACATTGTCAAATATAGTTAAAAAATACAGAAACAGTATAAAGGCATTTTTTTTTCTCAGTAGCTGTTTCTTCTTGAAGTCTTCCTGAAGTATCCAAAGGAGCTTTCATATTGTCCTGAATTCCTAGTTTCAGAATTTGAATTTTCATTTAACCTAATTCTAGGCTGCTCAGTTGCCTACAAGAGCTTACTAAACACAAGCAAAAATGAGATTGCAGGAGCAGAAGTGCCAGGGTGCAAAGTAATTTTATTTCTATTTTACAAATGCTTTATAAAGTCACAGCAAAGAAGCTGAAACATCAGTTCTTTCATAATTATTTCACAGAACCAATTAGGTTGAGAAAGACCCCTGAGATCATCGAGTGCATCCTGTGACGGAACACCACCATGGTACTGAGGGCCACGTCCAGTCTTCTCTTAAACAGCTCCATGGATGGTGACTTTACCAACTCTCTGGGCAGCCCATTTCAATGTTTAATAACTCTTTTTGTGGCTAAATCCTTCCTGGTATCCGCAGCTTAAGACTGTCCTCTCATGCTATTGCTTCTTGCCTGGGAGAGGACGGACCCCACCTGCCCACAGCCTCCTTTCCGAGGGTGTAGAGAGCGGTAAGGTCTCCCCTGAGCCTCCTTTTCTCCAGGCTAAACACCCCCAGCTCCCTCAGCTGCTCAGCAGCCTTGTGCCCCAGATCCTTCCCCAGCTCCCTGCCCTTCTCTGGACACGCTCCAGCCCCTCAATGTCCTCCCTATGTGAGGGCCCAGAACTTACAAACAAGCTCATTTATCTGCTTGAGAGAGCTGAACGCAAGGAACTCAAACTTGTAGGACTGAAATATTTAGAAATCCTACATAGCGCCATTAAAGCTGGAAGAACAACTCGCGAGAAACCCACTGTTTCCTTTTCCCCCATTTTTTCGCCCCTATTCGTTAAGGGCTCGATCCCCCCGCCGAGGTCTCGCCTGCACCGGCCGTTCCCCGCCCGCTGCGGGCCGGCGCCGCACNAGCGCGGCATGGCCGGCGCCGGCGAGCAGGCGGAGGACGGGGAGGAGACCATCCTGTACGACCTGCTGGTCAACACCGAGTGGCCTCCGGAGACGGAGGTGCAGGTGCGTGTGACCGCGGTACGGCCGCGGGCGGGGGAGGGGACCGGCCACGTTGGCGCGGGCGGGGACGCGGAGACGCCCCGGGGGCTGCGGGGATCAGCGGGTGCCTCTGGGGAGGCTCGGCGGGGTGGCCGCGCTGTTCCTGGCGGGCACACGGGGTGTCCGTGCAGCCATTATGCCTTCGTGTCCCTTAAATCCTACCCTGGCTTGTGCCGCCTGGGATGCCCTGAAGTGTTTCTTGCTTATGGAACAATGTATACCGGGTTTTACTGTTGAATTGACACAAGCGAAGCCATGGTGAATGAAATTCAAATCTCCTCTCCAGAAACTGCTGTACAGAGAGCTGTGGAATCTGTTCTGGTGAAATTAGCACCTTCATTGAGTTTACCTTGTGTGAGGAAAGTTAGATCCTCTCTCTGGACTCCTCTGTCAGTGTAGCTGTGTCTGTATTTGCAGGAATAGGGTAAAAGGGAAGCTATTTCATTTTATGTCTACAACACACACAAATGAGTGCCAGCGCTTAAGAAATCAGAAAACACTGTTCTTGTACTGCAGGTTTTTAGTTATTTCTAGCTTTTCTTCCCGGATCACCAGAAAAGCAGAGAAGCTCTTTCATCTTTCCTTTTTCATGTTTTCCTCTGCAAAGTCCTGAGCTTGCTGATTTTGTCTACTCTTGTCTGACTTGGATACAGAGGATGCAAACAATGCAGTTTTATTTCTTTCTTGTAGTGGCTTTTAAGTCCACTGAAGTTTTTAATGCATTTCCCACTGAAAGTTGATAATGGAAGCATTTCAACAAAAGTTTTATCCTTGATGAGAACAACTGAACAGAAAAGATGTGAAAACATCACAAGTGGAAGAATGTACCTGTTAAAAATTACTAGAGCCATGCTCAAAGAAATAGGTTTTCGTTTATCAGAAAGATTTTTTTGTTGTTGTTGCTCTTGATCTGTAAATCCTCAGTTGCAGCAACAGGTATGGGTGTTTGGAAAACACCATTGCAGTATTACCAATTACTAATGTAATAGGGTATTTGTCTAGATGAATCGATAGTTGCACCTGTTCTAATTTAACTGTGTTTTGAGAAATCATAAACAGTCTTTGTTTTTAGTAACATAGGGGAACAGTCTTCCTGTTGCAAACCACGAGGAGGGTTTAGGTATGATGACACAAGGCTGTGGTTCTCCTACAGCTGTGTTAAGGAGGCACACTCCTGCCAAGTGTCTTTTCTGCTGCCATTAGTGTTCTTGAAGTTGTGTGGTAAGTTGGTTAAAGAGCTGATTAGTCTGAGAAACAATGGTGCTGTTTCATCTCCTTTTGTGAAGTGGTCCCTCTAGTAGCCCTGTAGGTGCCAAGGGGGCTGTGAATAGTATGACAATGAGGTGGCACCTCCCTTCAGTGGCAGCATGTGGGGATGCCAATTTAAAGTGACTGTGTAACCACTGTCTGAGGGTCCTCATCTGCCCTGGTAGTCAGAATTTCTAAGCATCGTTGAGTTCTGCTTGTCAGCTTAAGCAGATGGTGCTGTTTTTTTAACCTTGGTATTTCTTGCCTATTTACTCTATTTTTAACGTAATACCTGCTTTCAGTGGCAGAAGTTGGAAGGTTTGAAAATACTATGCTGTATAATTTGCTTGGATTTACATTATTTTTGGAAACTGTCAGTACTCGAGGGCTCTTTAGATAGCCTTTTTGCCATTTTAGTGGGAAATTGATTTTACACTGACAGTCATAGGCAAACAGATTATTTTGTCAGTATGAGTCAGTTTTTGCCTTAAGGTGCCTTAACAGTGATATTACTTAGGTGATTGTGACTTTCCCTTTGGAACATCTATCTCTTTTAATCCTGTTTTTTTAAAAACTTTTCAGAAAAAAAATCACACTCTACTTTCTTGTAGAACTGAATCTTTTGGAATAAGCGAGGTAATGAATGGTAGAAAGGGAAAGGAAGTTGAATGCTGCACTGGGAAATGAAATTAAATGTCTTCCAATGCAGTAATCGAGGCTACAAAGCCAGACCTTAAACTTTTACAGGTCTTATTTACTTTATTTTTCTGTTATTTCATTTGGGATGATTAATTTTTAATTGCAGAGTACTACAACTTACAGCTCTAATTATTGGAAGATGAGTCTTGTGATGAACATGTAAAATCATGTTAAATTCAAGACATTGATAAAAGTGGCATGGATCTCTTAGGTTGAATGCCTAAATTTGTTTTAATTTTAGTTCTTGTCAGAATTGTCATTCACCTGTACTGAACTTTCCAGTAAGAATTTTTTGAGGGAAGAAGCGGAAGGTCAGAGGAGGTTGTAGCAGTTATTTGTGAAGGAA
The DNA here is from genome assembly GCA_013397295.1 of Polioptila caerulea. Taxonomy (NCBI): domain Eukaryota; kingdom Metazoa; phylum Chordata; class Aves; order Passeriformes; family Certhiidae; genus Polioptila; species Polioptila caerulea. The sequence goes on along the minus strand of VYXF01006253.1, from coordinate 668,551 downwards.
AGACACAAGGAATTGACTATACCACAGAAGAGAGTGGTGTGGAAATCAAGCCATCAAGGATTCAGGATAGTGAAGCTGTTGTATATAATGCACTGTTTGAGAATGCTGAAATATATAATCAGAATAAAAGGAATTACTGAGTAGTAGATCCATGGAAATATGAATGAGGCAGTGGCTTTGGACAAGGTTGCAAGAGAGGACTTGTGAAGTGATTTATGGAAATAGAGGCAAATTGAACTCTCTTCTTCAATTTATTTTCCAAAATCTGTCACCTGGTCTTGTGGGTTTTCTTTCATTACACTCTAATGTTTTGAGATTTCCCCAACACCCACCAGCTCCTGTCCCCCCAGTAAGCTTGCAGAGTGAGCAAAAAAAAATCCAAAACTAAGTGGGTGTCTTGTCAGCAAGAAAGGTACTTAGATTTTATTTCTAGAATGCTGTAGGGAAGGAGAAGTTGAAGTTGTTTTCCCGAGAGGGAATTAATTAAAAAAGAAATACAGCACATCTGATAACCATTGCTGTTGCTGAAATGATAAGAATATATTATAAAAGAGTAAAGTTCAGGTCTTCAGGATATAACAGTAAATCAGTTTTGTGAAGAGTTTAAGATGTGTGGAATAGCAGCCTGTAGTTTAGGCTCAGGAGCAGACACTTAAAATATTAAATTCTAAAGAGAGGTAAGGATTTTAGGAAATGTTTTTTACTGGGAACTTCCTCATAATCAAAAAACTTTTAACAAGCTCTGCTTTTAAGGTCCCTTGGAAATTGCAGTATTCCCTGAGGTACTAGTGTAGGTGTAAGAAATAATTTATACTCTCACTTATTTTGCTGTAATGCCTTGTTATTTTCAGGCTGATCAACCTGAATGTGGAATGTTATCTATTAGTACAGCTGTGTTTGCTTCTTACATGCTGTGAGATGACAGCCTGGTTATTTTAAAGACTGTTTATGGATTGCAAACTTTGCCTAGAAAACTAATCTTTACTTCAATAATTTAAATTTGGGAGCCTAAATATTATTTTTTAAGAATAAACATATTCCAAAATGTTGATAAATTTGTACGTCTTTCAGTGTTTACTGCTTTGTAACTTGGTGAAGTCTGAATATTTCAGTTAACGAGAAATTTGCTCTATGTATTTTCTATTGAATGGAAGAGAAAATTCAGTCATTGCCTACTCTAATGTTCAGTTTGTGATGTTCTAATATTTTCATTAAAAAGATATAAGCGTGATTGCTTATTTTGAGGATTTGTTTGTGGATCCTTCCTTATTGGTTCTCCTTGTTCTCTTCTCAGTTTTGTATCTTTTTCCTGCTTCTTACTGACAAATAATTTTATCTCCTCTTACAGATAAGAATATACATCCTGTGTTGTTTTGTATTCCTTTTTTCTGTGTTTGGAGAGTGCTTTCATTTGTATAGTGTCTGTAGCTGCTCCCTCTGCCTTAAGTAGAGCAGGGCAGGTGGAAAGGCTTTGTGAGATGGTCTGTAGCAGAGGTGGTTATGTGAGTGGCCATATTACATAGTACAAATGGATGTAAAAAGAAGCTGTTCATTTTGTTTTCCAAAGCTGTTTGTTTTTCTTGATGTTTCTGAGGCTTTCATGAGCAATCTTTAGGTAGCTTAGCACTTAGATATTAGCATATGTTGCACACCAAATACTTTGACTGCTAGGCATTGCAGGTCATTGTAGCATTTATTTGGCATAAAAGGAATGATTTATGATAGCTCACAGGAGAACATAATCAGAAGTCAATGTCTTTTGTTACCACCCAAAGACTGAATCAATAGACAATCTGTAGCACATTTTGTTTATTGCATCTTGGCATTTAAATTATTTGGTGTTATAGCCTGTTTTAGCTTATGCAGTTAAAGTAGACATTACCTGAAGTAGTGAGTAACAGAAAATACATAAAGAACTTGTAGGCTAGGAGCCAACTTAATCAGTGAATGTATGTATGAATGTTGCATTTAAGTTAAAATGTGTGACATGCTGTCTGATGATTATTATTGTAATTGCAGCCAAGAGGCAACAGAAAACATGGTGCATCATTTATCATCACTAGGGCAATTGCAGGTAAATATGACTTGTTCTTACATTCCTGACTTCTAAGACTGTGTGGATTACTTTTAAATTTTACAATTTCTGCCCTTTAGAGTGCCTAATGTAATGGAAATAGAGTGCAGTATTCGTTTTCAGGAAGATGTTTTCTGATTGTAAACATGGCTGTGTTATTTTTATGTCAATTTTGTGAGCATTCTTGTCTCCATTAGTTTGGTGGAACAAACTGATAAACCACACATCTTAGAAGTTAACAAGCTCTGTGTTTTACAAACTGTAGTTGAGCCTTTTTTTGTTTGTTTTGTTTCCCTCTTAACATCTCTTGCACTGGGCTATTTTGTTTACTAGTTAGTTCTATGAGGAAATCTTACATTCTGATGATACTACATTGCATAAACCAAGTGTTAAATGGTAGTGACTGAGCTGTATTTTCATCCAGTAGGAATTTCTCTTAGAATTTCAAAAAATATGCAGTGGTTTGTTTTTTTAGTTTATTTTTGATTTGCCATTTGCATTTATTCTAACATAAGAATTCATTGGCCAAGTATAAAGGATTTTTCCCTCAAAACTCTTTTCTTTAATGAGAATTTGAGATTCCCTGTGCAGTAAGCTGGAGGGTGTTTTAAGACTGCTAGAGATGTAATTTTTATCTCTTTCCGTTGTAGGTCCTGCATTGTTTTTGCTTCGGTACATCTGGTACAGGTAGGTTTTATGAGAATACTGCTTTATTTTCCTGTTTGGTAATATTTGTCTAGCTTTTGGTTTGATGGAAAGTAATTCTTACTCAGAGTAAAACCGAACACTTGTTTAGAATATTGTCCAAGCAATGCTTAGAATAGCCTCTTTTCTTAAACTGAGTTGTAGCTGAAGTCTAAATAGAAGAAGACTAGTATGTACTGGTTTGACTTGTGCATTTATCAGAAGCTGAAGTAACCTTGTAGTTGGAACAGGTTTCTCCAAACACATATTTGTCCTTTCCACTTCCAGCTGAGATACTGCAAGGGAAGCTGTTGTGAGTTTTTTTGCTAAGCCTCAGTGACAGATACGATGGCACGACAGGGTTTGCTTCCCTTGGAATCATAATTTTGATTTTTTTTTTTCTTTGACAATTCAGACTCATACAAAAAGCTTGGTAACTATTTCAGCAGCACTCATTCCATTTATAAATTTAATTTAAAAAGTTGTTAAATGGTCCCAGAAATATATTGGGGTAAGTACAATGTTTCTAGAAAATTTCAGCTCTGTGGTTACACGACTTAGCAGGTTTGAACATAAGTTCACTGTTTTAAAGGATAATCTGTTGGTTTTGAATATATGGATATATGGTTTGTGTGGAAGGGGGACACTAATGTGACTTCCTGTGAAACAGTACTGTACTTGAATTTGGCAGGGAATGCTGTTCCCTATTGCTGATTTTTCTGCTTTATTTTTGTGCACCTACTTCCCCCTCAACCATTTCTCGTGAGGGGATGATGTTTATGGGTGCCATACTGTCATGTGAGTCTAGTTGTAAGGATTCACTTGTAGACAGAATTAACTTCCTTTTCTTCCCTTCCTCCAGTAGTCATATTTGAAAGCTAATTTCAAGCTTTTATAATTTATTCTAGTTGCTGTTTTCATGTATTTGATAAAAGAGTTTTGGACGGAGTTTGAGAGGCCTCGAGCTTAAAGTCCCAGAAAAAGCCGGACAACATTGAATTCTGACTGAGTTCCTTGGGGTTCTGTCCAGCTACATCTTGGAAAGGTTAAAGGATGGAGAACCCAAAGAGTCTCTGGTCAGCCTGTTCAAGTGCCTGGCTGTCTCGATGGTGAAAAAATCTCAATGTCAGCTTGGAGCCTCCTTGGTTTTGGAATTACAGAGACATTTAGGTTGGAAAGGACCTTTACAGTCAACAAGTCCAACTGTTAGCCCACCACTTCCAAGTCCTCCAAAGGGTTGATGGTAGTTTCTTGTGTTCCTGCCATGCTCCTCTGTTGTTCCCATCTTCCTGGTAATCTCCTAGGTACCAATCAGAATGCTGCTGTTGTGTCATCCTGAAGCTTTCCCTTCTTCAGGCTAAACAAGTACAATTCCTACAGCATCTGATTTATTGTGGGGCAAGTGCTCCAGTCCCCTGATCATCTTGGTGCCCCTCCTGTTTATTGGTGTTCCTTTAATGGGTGTACCAAAACTAGCTTGTGAGCAGAGTATAAAGAGTGATAAATAAATGATCAGTTCCCTTAGTGTACAGTTCTGTTAGTAAAAACAAGGCTGTTGTTAGCCTTTGTCGTTGGCAGGGTGCAGTGTTGATTCATGTTCAGTTGCAAACCCTCTCAGGTAATTGATGGTTGCCTTGAAGCTGAGTTGTCTGGCGTGTGTATCTCAGGTACTGCATTTGTTCACTGTGTGTTCTGATTTAGCCTAATGATTTTTGGTATTTCAGCCCTGCAAAGTTTTCACTGCCTGCTGGACTGGTTCGTCTGGTTAATAAGCAGATCAACTGGCACCTCGTACTTGCAAGGTAACCAGCTCCCATGCTCTGCCATTTCTGGCAGGAGGGAAGGTATTAACGCTTCCTCTGCTCCCCCACCATCCCCATTCATAGCCATGCTGAGTTGATACTGTGCTAAAGATGTTTCTGGTCAAGAGAAGTACTGGAGGCTCTCTCAGGTGGCCTCAGTGGGCTACTTAGAGGCTTCTACCTGCTCCCCTTCAGTTAGTCCATCTCTCATTCAGGGCTGAATGTCTCTCCAGCTTTTGAGGCAAAGTGGCTTGCACTGCAGTAATTTTCAAGTCCTGAATTTGGTTGATTAAAGACTTATAACTTGGCAGCATATATAATTTTAAAATAAGCAATTTATATTTGTGGAAAGTGAATGCATACCCTCAAGACTTGTCTGCTGTTGCATACACAGAGAAGTGAGAGTTCCAAGGCTAGAACCAACTGTTCTGCAGGAATTTTAGCGACATCAGTGGGATCACTGGGTTTTAAAAGGAAGGACAATTATGCAGAGAAAAATGGTTCAGTGTGGAAGGTTTTAGTTCATGTTGTTTGCAAAGACACATAACTTACTGAATTATGGTAGTTGTTTATACCAGATAAAGCAATACATAGTTTTGTATGTTGCAAAAATTGTAAAATTATCTGTAAGCAACATCTGAGTCTGACCTCTTATGCAGTGGGATTTTGGACATTTTCTTAGTGCTGCTGGAAAAGAGTGGCAGATAGATTTCTGTGAAATGAAAGAAATATCATAGCATGGTTATTTTCTTTTTAATAAAAATTAATATTTCCCTTTTTTTTTTTTTTAAATTTATGAATGAGGCAATTTATATCTAACCATGGAGAAAAGCACCTATGACTCTGATGCACTCTAGGAGTGGACTTTAAATGAACTTTCACATCTGTTTTTTCTTTCAGCAATGGTAAATTGTTGGCAGTTGTTCAAGACCAATGTGTAGAGATCAGGTAACTTAGCATTATCTTAAAGATTTTTTTTTTTTGAATGTTATATATTGTGAAATTTTCCATGGAATGATCATAAAAGCAGAAGCTTTCTGTTTCTTTTTAGTTCTCAGCCATACCCCATTTAAAAAAAACCAAAACCCTAACCCAACATAAACCATCCTTGACCCCGCCAGTTATAATAGATGTGTCTATATAAGTATATATATCTGTATCTCTCTCTCTCTGTTTTCAAGATGTGAAAGAAAAACAATCAAGATCCTCAAAAATACTTAGCACAAATCATGGTCTTTCTAACCTTTGCCTTTCTGCCCAATCTAGAAATTCTCCCCTAATAAATGGGACAAGGAGCTAGTATCTAGTGTTCTGTGTGGAGCAGCTGGCATGTATAATACTTCACCTTATTTTACAAGTGGTGTGGATTGCTGTAAAGACTGATGCTTTCCCTTTTCTTGTGCTCTCTTAACAACAGGCTCTCCTTTGCCAGTTCAAGAGCACATTTAGCTGTAGAACAGATCTTGATTGAGTGTGTTTACTTGCTTCACAAAAATCCATTTGCTAGAAGGTCAGACCTTCCATTTATATGTAAAAGAAGCAAGTGTATGAAAATTGTTCAATCAAAAGTGGTGTGAGCACCATAAACGTCAGCTTAAAGACTATAATATAAATCTTGTGTTTCAACTGTATTAATGTAACTATCTTCTTGCATTGTTTCTAAAACTGTAACCTAGAGAATACTGACGAGGTTTTTTTTTTTCCCCTGAAGTTATACGAAGCACCGAAATGATGCTGTCCTATTTTGTACAGTATTACAAATAAATGAGGGATGTTGGTATTTCTGCAGTTGGAGGAGGTTCTCTGAAATACTATTGTTAGTTACTGTAGCTGCCTAAGGGTGAAAGTTACTATCTGCTTTTTTGAACTAGTAGTCAGAGGTATGCAGGCCTTTGAATTCTGCACTTGGGATATTTTTCTAGTGTTCTCTTACAGAAAATTGAACAGTGGTTTTTTTCATATCTAAATTCATGTAAGTCTTTTTCCTACAGATCTGCAAAAGATGACTTTGTATCCATAGTAGGAAAGTGTCAAGGTATGGCAACCTCTTCATTGTTACTTAGTGTCATCATTGTTTGTTATTCATGTGTTGCTAAATGGTGGTGTTGGTTTACTTCAACGATAGTGATATAACATCTTAAAATCATTGGAAAGAATCGCTTAATTGTTTGGCTTTGTGACTAGCTCCGTTACCCTCCCTCTGCCTCCTCTTTCTATGATGATTAATATATGAAACCTGAATCTGAAATGATGGTTAGAATTAATGGCTCTGGGAGACATACATGGTTTTTCTTTTTTTGTCCTCCTCTGAGATAAGCTTGTAATGCTGGTAGGCCCCTTGCATTTCTTTGATGCAGTTAACTTTTTGTAATGTTTAAGGGATTATATTTCTTTTTTGCTTTTATTAATAATTTTATTTGTTTTTTATAGTGCCAAAGGATCCTAACCCTCAGTGGAGGAGAGTGGCATGGAGTCATGATTGTACATTACTTGCTTATGCTGAAAGCAGTGGAACAGTCAGAGTGTTTGACCTGATGGGTAGTGAGCTTTTGGTCATTTCACCGGTATGTGCTCCCCTGGGTTAAATACGAATACAGTCGAACTGTTTTTAAGGATCATGGATAATTTCCGCTCTTTGACCTTTTTCAAGTCATGGCTTAGTTTGCTGTAAAGGCTCATGCTATGAATACCACACAGAGATGGGCCATAGGAAGTTTCACTGTAATACATCCATCATGCGATTGACAAAAGTCATGTGTAGCCCTTACAGCAGCACAGAGGGCGTGTTTAACATCTGTCTTGGAATTGTGGTAGATGTGTTGGTGCATCAGACAGTGAAAGTATGGAATCACCACAATTTGTAGTAATAGATTAGAAATCTGCACTTTGTATGCAGAGTCAAATTGCAAATGAAGAATATTGCTGCCAGAGTACTTTGCTTGGTATGATATTAGGTAATTGCTGTTGACAGGCCTGAAACAATATATCTTCTATTTTGTCTGTTCAAAGGGTGTATTGAACTGGTTTGTGAAGGTGGCTCAAGTGTATTTCCTCAGTATACTCAGTATAGTGTCTTTGCAATCTTTATAGTAATAAGATTTCTTTAAAATCAAGATAAAAGAAAATGTATTTCATTTGTAATACATACTGTGAAACTTTAACTATGTTGTATTTAAAAAAATAATTTAACTTTCTCATTCTTTCAGTAATAAAGACATTTTTTTTAAATCCCCTTTCTCTCCCAATGTCTGCCTTCATTTTTGGGTAAAGACAGCAAATTTTCCAGGCGATCTGAGTTACGCTATTGCTGGATTGATCTTTCTAGAATACAAAGCAAGTGCCCAGTGGTCAGCTGAACTCCTGGTTGTTAATTATCGTGGGGAACTGAGAAGTTACCTTGTAAGGTAAGCATACATTTTGACTTACTTTGAGAAGGAACAGTGAACTTCAAAGGAATTCTTTCTACTCTTTAAAGAAAATAAAGAGTCAAACCTCTGATTTGAACTAATGCATGTATTTTTTTTTTTCCTGGTATACTTAGTGTTGGAACAAATCAAAGCTTTCAAGAAAGTCATAGTTTCAGCTTTAGCAGCCACTACGCCCAGGGGATAACAACTGTCATTTATCATCCTGGTCACAGGTAAGTGTTCTGTTTGCTACCTGACATTGGTATGTAAATGACAAACGAAAGGTGACAAATAAACATTGAAGTGTGTTGGATGGGGGGCGGAGGAGAAAAATCTGTTCCAAAATTGCTATTTAGGGCATCAGTAATAATAAGTCATGTCTCTTTCTACTATGAAGGAGGAACCTTAGTTCAACTCACTTGGCTTTCATTATTCCATTAGTAAGGTTATGTCCTTTTCTGTTTGAGTACCTTGTGTAAGCAACATGCACTTTTTAGAATGTCAGGAAGTCAGGAATAGCTTCAAAATAGGTTTCTGAATGTGATGAAAGATGGGTAAAGGTTGAAGCATAAGTTTAGTTGTTGTTATTTTTTTGTGTTTGGTTTTTTTTGGGGGGAGAGAGGTTTGGTTTTTTTTTTTTTTTCTTTTTTTTCCCCTATCTGGAATCGATTGCTGGTCTCAGCCCATTTTCCCTAGTGTTCTGAGTGGAACTGTGAGGCTCTGGTATTTAGAATTGTCTTGTGATGTGTTTTCTCTCTTAGTAACCTGATGGGTACAGAAACTGGACTTGAAATGTGGTCTGACTGCCTGTGTGGTCTTGAACCCAATGTAGTTGGAATAGGTCCTGGGTAGCCTATTCCTTATGCTAAAAATGTGTCTACTTTAATATCGATTTGTTATGTAGCAAGATAAACTCAGCAACTCTATTTCTATTTCTCTTCAGTTGTAGGAACTAAACTTTGTTCTAGATATTTTTCTTGTATAATATCCCCCAGGATTGAATGTTTCAGTGTGATGTTATATCACTGTATTGTTTTATACGGGAATTAGGCTTGGCTATAAAATACCAGGAGAAACTCAGTATTGAAAAAACTTCTTCTCATTCTTCAGTATTAAGTGAGCTGTCATATCTATCTTAGGAAAACAAATTATTATTAATGAGTTGTAATGTTCTTCTAGCTTATTATTTTGAGAGATTAATTTTGTATATATCTTTTTCTTTCCACCTAATTAATATTTAGTGATTTCAAGTAATTAATACTCAGTATACTAAATTTACAGTTTTGAGGTAATAGTTGTGGGTTATGGAGCTTTGGTAGCACTACATGACCAGACAGCAGAACCAATCCATTGTTTCCTTTCATCACACTGGGGTTAATGGCTGCAGCATTTCGTGCTATGTGCAGCCTGTTGAGTGGCTTAGTAAAGTTGAAAAATTGACATTTGAAAGAATGCACAATTGGATGGAATGGGTGGAAAACAAAAGAACCAGTGTTTTGCCCCCAATGGAGACAAGTCTTTTCTGTTTTAAATTTAGTCTGTGATAAAAAAGGTTGTAAATTTGACATTGGAGAATTCTAAATTCATAAGTAGAGTCTCTTGCTCAAATTTTCTTCTTATCCCAAAAAACCCTAGAAGGGCTTGAACGCAAGTACTTCAAAGTTGTGCATTAAAGGAAATTCTTGATACACCTCAGTTTTAGTTTTCAATAATGTGAACTTTGATCACTTAACACAAGTCCAGCTTTGTCATTTTGTGCTTTCTTGCATTTCATTTCATCTCGGGTGCTATTATGCTGCTATCTCTTCTCTGCTTGTAAAGCTTGACTTACTGCATTACTGTATTACTGTGTGTTTGCACATGACCCATTATAATGCAATAAAATAGTAGTTAAGAACTTAGTTTACTTAATTTTTTCAATTAGATGTGTGATAATTGCTAAGTGAATATGTCAAGAGGAAATGTTTCTGAATTTGTAGGAAAACTTGAAGCCATAGCTTTGGTAAAAAATCCAATAAAGACTTTCATTGTTTTTGAAAAGTACTGAATACCTTAATTTAGATACCTCATGTCAATGTTCTCACTTGATCCTGCTTTCATCTAGGATGGAATTTGTCACATTTTAATTGACAAAACTTAAATGTCTGCTTCACTGTGAGGTCTTTGTAAACTCAAATCTGAGTTTCAACAGCTGCTTGTTTTGTTATCTTAATCTGGAGCTGAATGTCTTATTTCTGTGTTATCTGCAATTGCTGAAGAAAATGTTTGATATTAAAGCCTAAAGTTTGCAATGAAGGGCTTGTGATGAAGGAGTTAAAGGATTTCAGATTTATTTAAAATTTTTTGCACTAAAATTGCTAAGCAAGAAAGGCATATGAAGTTTTTCTTGCATGCCTCAACTGAGCTTGTTCTCAAGACCAGTTAGACTGGTTATCTTCACCTCTACTTTATATAAACCTGTGGAGTACAATTGAGGTACTGCAAGAGCAGCCAGTTTTTGAGACTGGAGGGACCCTTGGAGATCATCTAATCCATTCCCCTTCACCTAAGGGTCAGCTAGAGGAGGTTGCTTGGAGCCAGGTCGCTGCAGTCCACATCTGCACTGCACATCTGTGTCCTCCCTTAGGAGCATGGCCTGTGTCAAAGCCTCTAAGGTGCTTGAGAGCTGCTCCAGAAGGTGCTGGAGACTGAGCCTGGCAGCACATCACTATGATTGTTTAGCACATGCACAGAGACAGGTTCTGGCCATCATTTTCTGGAAAATGCTGCACTCTAGGCCTGGCATTTACATCGGTCTTTTTCCAGGTTTTGTTGAATGGGTTCCTGACCCCTGCTAATCAGATGTCCATCTGGAACAAAAGCTCAAAGCACCCTTTAATTAGGAACAGCTGGCAGACCTTGCTAAAAGCTTCCTTCTAAAGCATGCTAGCTGGCTCTTCCTGGCAATGACAGGCATTGTGAAGTTCTTCAAAGGCTTCCCAGGAATCGTCTGATGGTCTCAGGAGTCCTCAGATGGTCCCAGAAGTATGTAGATGTTGAAGAGTCTAGAAAAGGAGCCTGGAAATTGCTGCATGCTGGCTGTGCTATATGTAGGACACATGTGCAAGAAAAAAAAATAGTCTTCCTCATGTTCATGTCTCCTGTTGCAGTTTTTGGTGAAAATGACTTCTGTTTTACTGTCTTAGACTATTCTTAACACCATAGAATAAGCAAAACTTGTAAGAACTTTAAGCACCACTCTCAGGAGAGATCTTGCTACTTCCTAAAGCTACGTGAAAGGTGGTTGTAGCCAGGAAGGGATCAACCTCCTCTCCCAAGGAGCCAGGAAGACATAGAAGAAGATGAGGCTTAAGCTGTTTCAGGGGAGTTTTAGATTGGACATCAGGAGGAATTTCTTCACGTTAAGGGTGATTAGACATTGGAATGGATGGCCCAGGGACCTGGTGGAGTCACCATCTCTTGAGCTAGTCTAGTTGACATGATAGTGTTCAGTCATAAGTTAGACTTGATGATCTCAGAGGTTCTTTTCCAGCCTGATGATGTGATTCTGTCATTCATGCACAGTGTAAAATCATCCTGCTGTATGTTTGTGACTAACAGGAACCTGGGAATACTAAATAAGTTTTACTGATGCCTTAAAAAGGATTAAATGTGGAAGGAATTTTTTTTCCTTTATTCTTTTTTTGACTTTTGCAGGTGTAGTTTTGGCATCCCCAGCGGCCGGAGCTGCGCTGTGTGAGCAGCAGCTGCTACTGGGCACAGAGCACATTGGGAATAGTGCAGCCTTGGGAAGGGATAATGGAGCATTCCCAGGGCAGAGTGTTGGACTCCTACAGTTGTGCCTTCTTGTGTAGATACTTTACCTTTTGATGGGTGATTCATTAGGGATATTCTTCCAAACAAGCTATTCTCCCAAACACCTATTCTCAAAGTTCTCATCAAAGTGGTCATCAGCTAACTAGAGATGTGCTTGTTAGTAAGGTGAAAGGGCTTCAAGGGCAAATACTTTGATAGAGTTTAGTGGTGGTCAGCAATAATTCTTAGACTTACGTAGAAGTTTTTAAAATGCCACTTACGGTGTGTAATGAAATTATTATGTGCACTTGTATAATTGGTACAGTGGCTTTAGAAAACAGAATTGACAAACCTTAATGTGTTAAATTCTTCAGTGAAAGAGAAGTAGCTTTTGTGCCACATCTGAATAAGTGGAAATGTGATGCTTTAACAGAATGATCAGAACTTATCATATGCTTAAGCAGTAATTTCTTATCATTTTTGAGGGTAAGGGAGAAACGCTAACTTGTGGCCAGACTTATTTTAGATGCTGGAAATCATGAGTTACTTGGGAAGCTAGAGATGAGAATGAGTAGGTATACATACACAAGTAACAAATGTTACTTGAAGAATATTGAAGTATATTTATATTTCAGATATTTATTCACAGACAAAGTTTATTGTGGCTGTGAAGTGTCTTGGTATATTTAGCCTTTTGTTATTCTAAGTAAACTGCTCTAGACTTAAAAAAATTAAAAAAATGTGGCAGTATATGACATCATAATTCATCTTTATATATTTTACAGACTTCTCCTTGTAGGAGGCTGTGAAACAGATGAAGATGGAGTATCTAAAGCAGCTGGTTGTGGGATATCTGCTTGGAGAATTTTGTCAGGCTCTCCCCATTACAAACAGGTCACTAGTTATGAAGATGATGTTAGAACAGTAAGTATGTGTCCTCATTTTACTGGATGAATATTGTCACTGGAAGCTCAATAAATATCTCTTTATGAAAAATGAATTTAATGTGATGTTTTGCTATTTTCTAAACTATAATGTGTATGTCCAAACATTTTTTCCCCCACAGCATCTGTCTGTTTTTGCTTTTTTTGGTAGTATATTTTGAACTTGAAGTTCTTAATTATCACTTGTGGTTTTAAAACCAAAAACAAAAAGAAAGGAGTCTGTAAATTTCCAAGCTATGCTATTTTTTGCTCTTAGTTGTACATTGGGATATATCGTCTTTGTAAAAAAATTACAGTTTGTTCTTCTTTTACTTCAGAACAAAAGGCAGCACACTTTAAATAAATGTTTCAGCTTAATTCTGGCTCTTGATTTCTTTTGCTTCTAGTAGAAGTAAATGTTTGATTGGGTAACAACTTGGCAATACTGAAATCAATTTACAGTATACCAGGATAAATTCCAGTGTTTACTCTTACCTAGGTATTGCTTAGAATTACAAGTGAGTTGTTAATTTAATTGCAAATGAGCAGTGCTTTTCTGTGACATTTTCTATACCTACTGAAGTGGACAGAATTATACAAACTGGATTTTATTATGCTTGCGTTATTTTAAAGTAGGCAGTCTTACAGAAGTTTAAAAATAGCAACATCATAGAATATGTTGAGTTGGAAGAGACCCACAAAGATCATCAAGTCCAACTCCTGGCTCTGCACAGGACACCGAGTCACCATGTGCCCAAGAGCGTTATCCAAAACGCTTTTTGAGCTCTGTCAGGCTGATGCTGAGACCACTGCCCTGGGGAGCCTGTTCCATTACCCATTGCCATTCCCCTGGGTGGAGAACCTTGTCCTAGTATCCAGCCTAAACTTCCCCTGATTCAGCTTCAGGCCATTCCCTCAGGTCCTGTCCCTGTCACCACAGAGCAGAGATCAGTGCCTGCCCCTCCTGTCCCCCTCACAAGGAAGCTGTAACTGCAGTGAGGTCTCCCCTCAGTCTCCTCCAGGCTGAACAGAACAAGTGACCTCAGTCACTCCTCACACGGCCTCCCCTCAGGGCCCTTCACCATCCTTGTGGCCCCCTTTGGAGTCTCTAATGGCTTAATGTCTTTCATGTGTTGTAGCACTGCTGGCTCATTCAGCTCACTGTCGACCGTGACCCCCAGGTCCCTTTCTGTGGCACTGCTCTCCAGCCTCTCATTGCCCAGTCTGTGCACACAGCCAGGGATGCCCCAGATACACAGTCTGGCACTTGGCCATGTTAAACTTCATATGGTTGGTGTTTGCCCATCTCTCTAATTTGTCAAGGTCTTTCTGCAGAGCCTCTAAAGATTTTTGCAGTTGTTTTAGTATTTTAAATATGACTTCGTTTTTGGTGCATGAAACAGTATGAGATTGTTTTTCATTGTATGATTTGTTTCTGTTCTTTACAGGCCCAGAGAAGAGGATTATTAAGGATTATGAATTTAAGATTTTACAGCAGGCGAGGAACAGAACAGGTATTAAGATCTAGGTCTACCTCAGAAATGTATTTTACTAACATAATTGTCCATTAATGACTACCTGAGAGACTGACTGGAAGTAGGTTTTAATTTATGCAACTTAAGAATTAACATTCTACTAAATTAATCAAAAAGCTTTAGCATTAAATAGAGTAGCTTGCCACTTATTTGGCTTTCTTAAAAATCCATTTAGTTCATTTGCTGAAGCTTTAATCACTGGGTTTCAGGAACAGGTCTAGAGACGTAGAGCTCAATATTAAATGTAAACTCTTATTCAAAAAAGAAGGTGTAAGAAGTCTATAATTATTTGTTAATGAATGTGATAATCAGACCATGTTAGATGTGTTATATATTCTACAAGAAGAAGGTAGATTGTTATGATATTTCTCAAATATATGCCCAAAAGATAAAGAATAAGAACAAAACTCAGCTTTCTGCACTACACCTATCACACTAGAAAACAACAAAAAATCCTCAGCCCACAATTTTCACATGGTGTGGGGAAGAAAAAATAAGTGAATTCAAACTAATCATTCATATCTTAAATAGGGCAGACATAAGGACTTTATTTTTACAGTCTGAGATCCTGTGGAAACATTTTGATAAGCAGCTTCAAAAGTTAATTATGAGTCAGAGTTCTACTCCCGGGATACATGTGAACCTAATGAAACTGCTGATCAGAATCAACTTATTCTTAACAAACTCTGAATATGGACCTTGTGTTCTTCTCTGCCCTGACTGAGTGTTAAATGTTGAATGTCATCCTGAGGTGTTGGTGTGCTTTCTGTATTTCTAAGGTGGTGTACACAGTGATCATGGCTTTCTTCTATGTGCCTTAGGAACTTCCCATGCAGTACTGCACTTCCTTTTCTTATCTCTTGTCTACTCATCGTGTGTAGCCTTGATTTGATTGCTTTTTCTATCCCTCTTTCCCTTCTTGCAAAAAACTTTTTCCCTTTTTTGCTTTATGAGGAAAGAGCAGTAAAGAATCTGTCTACCACCTTCACTCTGTGTCTTCCTGAGAGAAAAGTATGGCTGATCTGAGTTGGAAAGGACCTTAATAGATTTTTGGGATGTTTTAGGTGACTGGTTAAAAGAAATTGCCTGCTTGATAAGAAAGGGAAAACAAATCTTTCTGAATCTTTCTCAAGGGTGGAACGTGGAGAGGTTTTATTTCCTTCACTGAAAATGCTGGAGATAAAGCTGACTTAAACTTTTTTTGCTGAAAAGCTTGTACTGCATGTAGCTGTACTAAACTTCAGCTTCATTGCACTTTCCAGTACTAAATTAATGAAGAAATGTGGAAACTTATTCATCCTTGAATGTTTTGATCCAATTTCAGAGGTTATGGCTTAAATATGTAAGGTATAGTTTTTATTCCTAGTGTGAAATTATTGCCAGGGTTAAAATATGACAGACACAGCAGCTAGAGGACTTGTATATTCGAACTGGCTACACTGGGATTTGATTCTTAGTGTTGTTAAATGACACTTAAAAAAAGTGAAGTGCCAGCCTGCTGAGTTTCTCAGCATCTTGTTTTGCTGTTCCCTTAAGCTGATGAGCTGTTTATGGAGGCAGCATTGCCTGCTTTGGCAAAGGACTGATTAATTTTTATAGGTAACAGGGCTTGGGTGATAAATTGGAGTGTGTTAATGGCCACCCAATATCTAAATCTCACAGCCAGAGAATTATTACTGAGGAAACGTTTACCTCCTTTCAAGATCTGTGATGCATGCCACTGATCAGTTATCTGAATGAGTTATATATTTTAGCTCTAGATTTCTCTAGGTCCTTTAACAGTCTTTTTTTTCTTTGTCCTTTATACATGCAAATTGACTTGTAAAGAGAGAATTGCCATTAGAAGGCATGTACAATTCCTGGGCACACTGCAGTTGAAAGTGCAGTACTCCAGCTGCCTAAGAATATAGTCAGAAAATACGAAATTTTTCTAATATAAATAATCCTTAATGGGTTTTAAAAAGCCCTTAATGCTTTCATTTTCAATTAAAAACATACTTTAGGCATGGATTTAAGGAGTGCTGTCAACATCTGCAAACCACTGTACAGCCATAAGCAGATTTCTTGATTGTCATTACTTCTATGGCGTACCTAGAACTTCAAAAAGCCCAAGAAATAAAATAAAAGTAATAATTAAAAAAATCCATTGAGTCCAAACAAACACGCTGACCTGAAAAGNTAAAATAAAAGTAATAATAAAAAAAAAACTGTTGAGTCCAAACAAACACACTGACCTGAAAACAATATTTTTATCTTCAAATAATACCTGCCAGTAACTTTCTGTAGAAACGCCATTAAAACTTAATTGATGGATGTTGACCAACCTTTCTGTGCTTCATTTTATGTTGGGATATTTTCTGAGAGGGGCGGTGCTGGCCTGAAAATTGGTTAGCTGCAGACTTGGACAATTTTAACTTTAATAAACTTTTTACTAAGGATTCAAAGTGAACTAACTAACAAAACGGAATTTTATGAACAATATAAATTTTGGGAATCTGCATCCTGCTGTATTTCTTGTATCCTGTTTTTTTTTTCTCTGTTAATTTAAGAATTTGATTTGTAATAATGCCCATGTAGAAGTTTACTCCCAGGGAGGAAGAGCTGGTACTAAGCTGTAGTTTGGTAAAAGTCTTCCTTGGTTGGACCAGAGAGTTAAGGTAGTAGAAAACTGAGGCTGCTGAATGTTTTTTCTCTACAGAGAACAACCTGCAGTTTTCCCTCCAAGTAGCTCTGCATTGCTGTCAGAGCATTCTCTTAAGAATGCTGCACTTCCAGGTTTTATTTGCTGTATAACAATGTGATACAGAAGCTTACATTCCTAAAGATTTGTTCGTGCTAAGATAGTGTTCTTCCTTTATGCAGGTTGTTTTTACTCTTCCATACCACCACTGATCCCTTATCTTTTTCTTTTAGAGTAAGGGCTTTTTGTTTGTTCTTAATTAAAAGCATGTTAACTTTCAGAGTTAAGTGGAAGATTGTGCAATTTTTTGTTTCCCTCAAATAGAAAAAAAATATATTTGGAGGATTTTTTTGGGGTATTCCTTGGTATATTTTTGTCATGTTTGTTTGTTTATTTGCTTGGATATCATATTTGGCAGGATGGAGTTTTCAAGATGAATCTTTCTCCTGATGGAGCTCTTTTGGCAGCTATTCATTTCTCAGGAAAACTGACAATCTGGTCTATTCCATCTCTCAGACAACAAGGAGAATGGGACCAAACTGCTCAGGTAAGAAGAATGTACATGTTTGGAAACTTGAATTATATATCTTACTCCTCTGGAGGTGTGTTTTTGTAGGAGATGAGTTTGGATAACAGTGCGTTAGCTACGCACTAGCTTCCTGGTCAGCTCCATGTTTTTCAAGATCCCTGTACTTATTTTTATAATAATCTTTCTATATTATACCCATAAACTGAAAACATGAAAAATTAAGAAAAAGAACCAAATTATGTTGCAATTAATTTTTCATGAGGCATTTTGGTAAGTAGGTAACAGTGTTAGAATTAGACTACAATGCCATTAGGCTGAAATGCTGTTTTAGGAGAGAAGTAGAGGCTAACATGAGTAAATTTGTTTCAGTGTTTGAAACCAAATTCTGCTGGATGTCTTAAATTTTGAGGGAGGAATAGAATACATTAACATACAGATGATGCTCTAGAATATTTTCTTAATCAATATGCTAATAAGTCCAATGCTTTCTACAGGAATTGTTTGCAAAACTAAGTAGGGAAACTTAGATTAGGAATTGCTCAGACACAGGCAAACGTTGTGATTGTGTGAATTTAAACACTGAGAATTTAAAGCTAATTAGTTTCCAAAGGAAAATAATAATAATAATAATAAAACTTTAATGAGGAAATGCATTCTAAAAAGTGAAAAATCTGAAACAATGCATACTAGTATGTGAAGTGTTCTGATTTTACTCCCATTAATTTCTTGACTAATAGATAAAGAAAGGCTTTTCACTAGAAGTGCTGTGTGTTGTTTTAAACCTATGAGACATAAACCAATATCTGTTCCAAACAGGGTAAACAAATGGGATCGAAATGTAATTTCAAACTTATTTAGAAAAATATCTTTAAGCAGCAACCAAAATAAACAAAAAAAACGCTCAAAGAAATTCTGTTCTAATGCTGGGATAAGTTTTATGTGTCTATATATGCATATCTATTTCTCTCTATTTTTAATATACACTTCAGACAAATTTTGCTCAAGGATGCTTACAGTGAGTTGTATTTTTTCTTTCTTTTTAGCAATAATGAATATGTATTCTGAAGGAATTCTCAAGGAGCATTTGGGACTATATAATTCAGTGAGAGTAGTATAAAGGAATATTTAGTGCTTGACTGTTCTCAAAATTTTTTTTATAGGTGAAACTGGTGTCCAAGTATAATGTGTATCTTCATAATATGTATGAAATTAACTTAGGGTGGCCTCATGTTTACTTTTAATTAGTAGGCTCTCCTCTTTCTACTGAAAAATCAAGTCTGAAAAACACCTTCTGCTTGACCCAAATGTGCTTTAGTTATTTCAGCTTCCGGGGCTTCCACTGTGTTGTACTTTGGGGCAGGATTTCTGCTACTGCTAAATCATGTTTAAAATAACAGCACTGCAACATAATTCTAAACCTTGCAGTGCATCCGTTTATCATTCTGCTTCTTTTCTTACACTGGTCTTGAAAGGTGTTTTATAATTCTGAAAATACCTGGGGAAAATACAGAGCTGTGGTGGACTGTCACACAGGACCACTACACAGACTCTTTTTGGAGATTATTTTATGTGCCTTTAGTCCTGTGTTTAGACATGAAAAGCAAACACTTGTTTTTTGATTGCTGGAGAACCTTTATTTCAGAAATCTGTAGGGTATGTTTACTGTTTAAAGCTGCTCAGGCCATGACTTGTGCTTTTGGGTTTTATTTTTTTTAAATTGCCTGTAGAAAAGTACAATGGTACTGCAGCAGTTGTATGCTTATGCTTGAGAAGAGTTTGAATTTCTAGGGAGTGTTTTAATTGAAAAATTAGTGGATCAGCAACACAGTAAATAAATGGATTCTGTGTTACAAAGATTTACTTGAATTTAATTTTTTTTTTTTTTTAGCCAGGCTATGATGAGCTTAACCCAGACTGGAGACTCTCTAGTGAAAAAAGAAAGAAAATAAAAGGTATGCTGTACAGCTAGATCATTATTTTATATCACTGTGTAGTTAAAAATAGTGATGCAAATATATGAAGACTGAAATGGCTTAATTAAATCTCAGTCAGGTTGCCAAAATTGCATGGTTTGAATTTGTAGCATGGCAGAGCTAAATGAGTGTCACAGTAGTGTTTTTTCAGATTCTCTCTTAGTAATGCTTTTATAGCCATAAAGAAATGGATATTTCACTTAGCACAGGGTTTCATTTTTTCTTCATGTGAATGTCTAATAAATCTCAAAAGCTACTGTAATTTAAAGGTACTGGTTTAAAAGTCTGAAAACAATTCTAAAACAATTTCCTCTGACTGAATTTACCCCATCACTCTCTATTGTTTCCCAAAAGTTCAAGCCAATCTCTGCAGCCATTTAGCACCTGGTTATTGCATGGCTGTTCCAAGAGTGCAGAGATCAATAGCTATTCCGTGATCCATTTTCTGCTGCTTGTACACATCTATATTATTAAAAGATTGCTATTTCTTTGTACTGTTTTCCTTGGTGATTCTGTCTTTTGGTTAATTCATCTGACCTTCATAGGTAGGCTGCTGATTAAGCACTATTAAAGAAGGAATAATCTGACCTGTTTCTTCGTGCTGTATGGGGAAAGGTTGTTTTCATCAGAGGAGTGTGGAAAGTGACATGTGGGGAGCAAAATGAGCCCACTCTCTGATGAACATTTTATCCCAACACCCAGTTATCATAACCAGGACAGTGACTGGAAATGCCACAAGTTCCATCTGCAGTCCTAGAGAAGTTTTTGTTTATTTTGTTTTTTAGTATAATATTCTTAACAACCTTCTCTTGAAATATGTTGATGTGTTTACTTGTCCTCAAGAGCGGTGTAGCCTTTCCTGATTTTCATTAGTATTAGGTTTGTTGTCATGTCGAGGATGATAGGTAATGAAGTAGGTCTTTATCAGAGATGAAAAATCTGTCACTTTTTGTGCAAGTAAATCAGTTCACTGTGAATTTTTTGCAAATAATTTATATATATTATATTTGTAATTAAGTTACTTTTTTTGTTCTCAGCGGCTTTATTTAATACAAAAATGGTTTAGTAAAAGATAATTGATACTACAAACTTAGTGAACCAAGGTTGCAAATGCAACAGTAAAGATCTGTTGGATTAGACTGTATATCTTCATAATGAAAGTCTCCTCTGCTCTTACCTGAGGTTTAACATTATCTTTCTTTATACGATGCATTCTTATTTTAGATAAAGAATCCTATTACCCATTGATAGATGTAAATTGGTGGGCAGATAATTCTGTCATCCTTGCTCGCTGCTCTGGTGCATTGACTGTGTCATCAGTCAAGACATTGAGAAACCTGCTGGGGAAGGCGTGTGAATGGTTTGAGAGTTCTCCTCAGGTCACTTCGGCTCACGATGGAGGATTTCTGAGTCTGGAGGTGAGCAATGTGCACAAGCAGGTGTCCTTTTGGAATGCAGTATAACAGTTTGCTTTTTTATTCGTGATCCTAAGATAGGGAGTTAAAATAGAGGATGTTAATACTAATAGGAAAAGTGATTCTGCTTTCTTATCTGGAGGTAGGCATTGCAGGGAGATTCTGAACTTGCTGCAGCTTAACTGTTTCTCAGAAAAACTTGAAACAATAAATAACATGTGGAGAGTAGAAGCAAAACTCCTGGAAGGTTGAATCTTAATGAGAGGAAATGTGCAACAGAAAAGAATTTGTGTTGACCATGCCTTGTATATTAGTGCATCTGAAGAACACTGCAACCATCCCTCTTCCACTTTGAAATGCATGGCTCATAAAGAAAGAGTGAACACATTTCTGTTAGACATGAGGAACACAATGAAGGCAGAACCATGTAAGAGATATATTTTTTGTTTATTTTTAGTAAGATTCCAGAAAGGAGTAGAATATATACTAAAGTTAATCAGCATTTTTCTTTAAAATTGAGAAAATTACTCTTTTCTAAAGCTTATACTGAAATAAGTCTTAAACATCTTAATCAAAAGTTTAACATTAGAATCAGAAAATCTCAGTACACACCAAAGCTTGTGCGTATGTTTTTGGAAAGTTGTATTATTCTGGAGATAATATATAGCCAATGACTGTCATACTACAGCCTAAGGATGTAGTCTGAGATTGTGTTGGACAGAAAACCTTGCTTTGAATAGGTGAGAGTTGAAAACCCTCCTGTATGCTGCAGTAAGCTATAGAAAAACATGGGAAGATGTCTCCACTGTTCTGCCCTGTCTTCACATGAGGAGGAGGTGCAATGTCACTGAGGGACAATGGCAGGTCACTGAGGGGTCCTCACTTGGGTAGGTGAGGGATGAAGCCTCAGATCCAGGAGACAGATGCAGTCAGATGGAACAGGTTAAGCAAATGGAGGAACAAAAGGTTTAAAGGAGAGAGGGAGGAAGGATGTTGATTCTGAAATTTGAAGTCCTGGAAGTGGAGATGTATTCAGTTCTTACAAAACTAGTTTAGGTGTACTAGGTGGATGCTTCTTGTTCATGTTTTCTGTGCAGTGTGAGATGAAACTGGTTCCAAAAAGACTGCGTTTGGAGAGCAGGCCTGGTGATGAAGATGAGGGTGAAGATGACTCGGACTCAGATGATGAAACTTCTGCTAAGGACAGATACTTCAGCTACCTAAAGCAAGGCCTGTACTTTGTGACAGAAATGGAACGATTTGCTCCTCCACGGAAACGACCACGTACCATTACAAAGAATTTCCGCCTTGTCAGCTTAAGATCCACAACTCCAGAGGAACTGTACCAGAGAAAAGTAAGTCTAGAAGGAAATGTCACACTTCTCTTAATCAACTTTATTTAGAAAGAGCTTTTTATTTTTCTTTTAATTCCTGCTGTGTTTTCAAAAGGATTTAGGCACATATTTCTGAGAGTCTCTTAACTGACAGTGTGCTGTGTCACATTATCAAAGGGATCCTTTTTTAAAACTAGCATTATAATAACTGAATTGAAGTTTCCACTGGGAAACACTGCATCATTGATTTGGCTAGGCTTGGACATGTACTCATGTGTTTTCATGTAGTGAAGGACATGGCAAATATATTGAATTAAATCTGTTTAACTTGTTGGCCCAGGAGTGGGTTAACTTGCAGTCTTCTGTGAATGTTTTGCCTGTTTTTTTCAGATATATGTACAGATTAGGCCTCTGACTCATTCTTAATAAACAGATAGTGCTTCATTTTTAGGGCTCTTGGACAGACTGCTTTGCCTAGGCCATTCCAGTTGTTCTGATGGTAAACCAGCCCACTGTGTAACTGTTACAGTTCCCAGGGAATGCTGATGTCAGACTGAATATGATGTATAACTAATATGATGTTACCTAAATAGCATTTTCCTTTTATTTGAGAGGGAAGTCTCTGATTTTCCAGAGATGTACATCAGATCTGAATCTTACTTATCTGTATCCTAAACCAGTCCTACCTGCTTATGCATACCCACAGTAATTATCCCTCTACCTCTTTCAACACACAGAATTAACAACTCATTGTTCAATATGGAAATCAGCTGACTTTCATTTTCCCGTGCTTGCTTTTTTAGATTGATAATGAAGAATATGAGGAAGCTTTGTCTTTAGCTCAAACGTACGGCCTTGATTCTGATCTTGTGTACCAAAGACAGTGGAGGAAGTCGGCTGTTAATGTCGCTTCAATTCAAGACTACTTGGTGCGTTTGTGTTTTTTGACTTTTTTTTTTTTAAGGCTTTCTTATCAGACTGACTGTGTTATCTTTACAGAAATGGAATTCACAGTTATGTTCTAATTTGCGCAATGTAAATTGCTGGCAGTTTGAAGAATTGTCCTGCAAGTTCCATTTCATGTCATGTGTAAGAGAGCAGTTTAATTGAAGGCCTGATCTAGAAACCTTGGCAGTTAATGAAAGTCTTTCTTTTGGAATATCTTCTGACTTCTGTTAATAGCAACACACTTCCTATATGTAATCTCTTCCCCTACATGCAGCAGTAGATTATTGCCTGGCAAATGAAGAATAATAATTGGAAATACCAACTGTTTAAACTTCCAATTATTATAGAAAATAAATTGTGAAGGTGAAGTTGGTATCAGTAGCTATATTACAAAGTTTGAATAACAAAATTTACAGTGAACTCTGCAAACTGTAACTGAGCTTTTCAGTAGAATTCAACATGGGGGATTTTTGGTTAGGAAGAAGGGCTTCTAACTCAGCAGAAAAATGGTGTTGAAATTGCACAACTTCAGGGTTATGGAAAACTACTACTATAGAATAGTAATATATAGTTTAGTAGTATTATAGTAGATTATAGCATTAGTCATATAGGTATGCTAGTGTACATATAGTAGAATTGATAGATGTGTAAGTCTAGGCCAAAGTATTACAAGAGATCAAGAGAAATGTATTTTTTTTTCAAGTCAGATATTGACTGAATGTCAAAATTTAGCCATTCAGTATGTGATCTGTAATGTCAACCAAAGATCAGCAGATAAGGCAAACTTATTTTGTAATTCCAGTGCTTTTTCTGTCACAGAATCTTACTGGCCTGTGAAGGGGATGGTATTGGAAATTACTTTAGTGCTATTGTGGAATATATACACTTGGTTTATAAAATACACATTTTACCCCCAAACCAACACATTTTGTTTAGTGTTAAATGGAGTGATGTTAATTAGAAAGTACAAATAATAATTTCTGTTCCAGTTGTTGTGGAAGTTCTGCTAAATCATTTGGTATTTGTGCCCTTTTCTGCCACACATACTCTGAGTGTGTTTATTGTGTTCTCACCTCTTTTGTTGGTATGCATTGTCAGTCACCAGAGGAAGTTGACATTTTCTTAAGTGGAGAAAATACATGAGGAAACTTTGACATAATCTCTGGTTCCATTGCTTTGGATTGGAACATGTAACATTGTGTCTGTGCTCTTGTTCTTGGACAGAGCAAAATCAAAAAACGTGCATGGGTTCTTCATGAGTGCTTGGAAAGAGTTCCAGAAAATGTGGATGCTGCTAAGAAGCTGCTTCAGTATGGCTTGAAAGGCACAGACTTGGAGGCTCTTGTGGCCATAGGAAAAGGAGAAGATGGTGGCAGGTTTGGGAAGAGTATTTTCTTACTTGTTTTCTCTTTAAAGACTGGTGTATAAAGTATTGAATGGTAATTTGGTGAAATTTTCTTCTTATCAACAACTAATGAAAACACTGAGAAACTTTTTCAGGGCATAAAAAAAGGTCATGCTTTGACTCAGACTAATCTATAGATGCCTACAAAGTGCCTATACATTTTACCTCTGTATGTATATAAAATACAGTGTTCATTGTAAATTTATGCCCTGTAATTTCTTTATCAGGGGGAATTTATGATGTCAGTATTTTACTGTGAGGATCTGTTTCTCTTGTTGCCTCTGAAAGCTGCAGCTAACCCTATAAATGTATCTTGTTATATGTCTTAATTGTATTGATCAACCAGAAGCGACACACAGTAGAGACAATTCTGTGTTGACTTTTTTGTGGTAGAAATAGAAAGAAGCTCTTCTTTCTTGGTGCAGTCTTCTGTTACAATTGTGTGCTGTAGAGCTGATGGCTCTGGAATTTAGAAACTTCTATCAAGTTTGTTTTTGGTTTGTTTTAGGGAGGGAGTGGAAACAAGAGTTCATGTCTCTTTCTGGCTTGGGAAGAATCTCTGCTTGTTTACAACACAAAAATTCAATATTTTTCTGTAAATGTGCAGCTTTTTAGTCAAAACATAGACAAAAAGCCATTTTAATATGCCTCTTCAAAAATTAGTTCACTTCCCCCCCCACCCCTTCATTGCTTAGGTTGTTGATTTTTGTCTTCCAGATTTATCTTACCAGGGGAGGTGGACATTGAAATTCCCTATGAAGAACTTTTGTCACCCAATGAAGAAATAGATACTAGAAAGGAAAAAGAGGCCAAGAAGCATCAAGAACTGCTATTATCAGTAAACTTCTCAAAGTAAATGAAATGTTAGGCCATGTTTTATTCAGATTTATAGGTTTATAATAACCACACAGTGGCAAGAACATAATTAGTCTTACATATATTATTCCTACTAGAAAAGTGGTTTAAATTTTAGTTGGCATCATATTGTGTCAAAGTTCTCAGTTTACTAATTTCTTGATATATGCCAGTGCACAAAGTCATTAAAGTGTGTAACCTTTGTCTTCATATGCACGTGACATAAAATATTAGTGGCAAATGTGAAAATTCCTGTTCTGACCACAGGCTGACCCTGGAACAGAAGGAGCTCTGTCGTAGCAGGCTGAAGCTGTTAACTTACCTTGATCGCCTTGAGACCTATGAGGTGAGTTCTTCTGAGTTCTCACACCATGGGTATTCCTGCAACTTTTGCATCACATCATCCTACACTTTTTGGTTATTCGTTGTGGTATTACTGTTTATAGCCTTGTTAAAAGGCTACAATCTGTCACTGGAGAAAAGCAGGATGTTTTCTGTTCAAGTGAATGTGTTTCTCCTGCTTCACTGTTTCAATAGGATGGCTTCTAGTCCCGAGAGGTGCAGGTGGGCAAAAGCCTGCTTTGAGCATCCTGTGTCTGCAGGGAATTGAATTATGCAACTACACGGGTTGTAGGGTTCAGGCAGGATTACTGTGATTTCCCTGTCAGTCAAATTGGCAGGTTCTGTACAGGTTCTCTAACAAATCTTTTTCTTCATGAGCTTATAAAAGTGGAAGTTTTTGGAATATCAGACTGTATTTTACTAAGTTTTTAAATTTTAAATTTGCAGTTGGCAATGCACATGCTCCCATTATGGCTTTTACCACTTCTCTGTAACTAATGACATCTAAATCTTAATTAAAATAAGGCAGAAAATTGCCTTAGCTTATCAACCAAAAATGCATCTGTTTTTTTTTCATACTGAAACAAAAAACCCAGCATACTTTTCAGCATATATCTCATACTTACTCATCCTAGGATAAAAAGATGTGTAGACTTTTTGATGCTTTTGTAAATCTTGTATAAAAAGAAGTCTTTTTTTTTTTTTTTAAAAGGAAATCCTTGGAGGCCCTCATGCAGCTGAGCAGCATTATGATGCAGAATTCTTTAAGAAGTTCAGAAATCAGAATATTGTACTTTCAGCAAGAACTTATGCTCGGGTATTAATATTTATGTCGCTAGAATGCAATGTTGTTTTGATATTGCTCTTTGCACTAAAGTGTTTTTTCCTCCTCCCTTTGAACTTGGTTGAAACTCAATGGAAATTTAAGAGGTGGTGTCTTTGTTTGATTTTAAATAAATAAATGCTGTGACTCTGACCTTGTTTTCTTTGCTGCTAAAGAAAATTCAGAAATGAACTGTGCGTTGTATGACCTAAACTTTCTTGCTCATTTTCAGTCTAAATCAGTCTTAAGCTCTGCAACTTACTGTTCTGTTCTTCAGGAAAGCAATGTCAGAGCCCTGGAAATTTTGTTCACTTTCCATGGATCAGCTTTACTTCCACACAGACAGGCGATTCTCTCCAATTTTCCAGAGACTACTTCACCACACGAGTATGCTTTGCTGTTACCTGAAGCTTGGTAAGGGTGCATCAATAAAAACTAACTCAAAGAGAGATGATTTTTAGATTAATACATAGATTAGTTTCCATGTATGGCAGTCTGCTATTGGTTATTATCTGCAATCAAGAGAGCAGCTTTGTCTGTATGGGTGTTGACTTCACCAGTCATCATTTTCTGCTTTACTTTGTGCCATTTGTGGGATCTTTTTGGTCATTAGGGATGATCTTTTGATCTTTTTGGTCATTTGGGATTTTAGAGGTTCTTTGCTCTGTTACATGTCTAAGAGGGAACACAGACTTTTCTGACCTGAAGCTGCCCAGTTGTTCACATGTGTAGTGCAAGTCTTTAATTGGTTTATAGCAACAGCCAGTGTTAGGAAATGAATAATATAAGGGTTTAGGTCCCTGGAAGCAAATACATTTTTCTGGATTTGTTTTGTGGAGTATTTAACACTTAAGCAGTCAGTAACTTCAGAATCATTAATCTTCTTGATACTGATTCTTGCTCAACTTGGTAAGAGAGAATTATGAAAAGCTTTAAATGCTTTAGACTTTCCTACTGTTTCATTTCAGCATAAAAGATGATTTTACTGTAAATTTCATCTAAATTTCTGTAAAAGAGTCTTCCTTGAACATCATGATTATGTTCTGTATATTAATTAGAAGAATTTTTTCTTTTAGAGTGTTAATTTTAGACACTTCAAATATGAAATTAGTTTTGAAGCATATTGTTCAGTGTTCATAAAGAGATGGACAGATTTCTTACTTGGTATTTTACAGTAGGACTTTGAAGCCTTGCATCAGAGGGAAAGTTTTTGGAGGAGCTAATAGAAGTTTTTTTTTGTAGTCTTCCATTATTATAGTTAAGCTTTTCACTTCAAGATTTTACCAGTCCCTTTTGGGCAATTTTCCTTTTAGGATTTTTCAATTCATCAAGTTATTCCCCTGAAACTTTTCCTGAATTAAAATACTTACCAGTTTTGTTGTCCCAGAGGAGAAAGAACAATGTTTTTTTATGAAAGTTAATGCTTCCCTTTTTATTTGTTAGTAGTATTAGGAACACATTTAATGCTTTAGTTACGGTGTGAAAACACTTGCTTATCCTTTTCTTTAAGGTAAAAGTTAGGACCATGAAAAGAAATTATTACAGTGTTTATAAAATTGGTAAAACGTATTCCAGTCTTTTGTTAAGGTTTAGAATTAGACACATAGGAAAGAATGGTCATCTTAAATGCAGTTATGATCTATTGTTGGTCCTAAATAGGGTCCTTGTGTTTCTGAAGGGTTATTTGTTTTTGGCTTTGTTTTTTAATTTTTTTTTTATTTTGTTGTTTGGTTTGTGTTCAAAACTGACTTATGTGCCAAGTGACAAGATGATAGCTAAAATAAAGCATTTCACTAGTGATCTAGTAGTAAAGATGTGAAGTTATGGAGTAAGAACTTAGTTTTGTCTGCTATTGAAAAATGAAAGTATATATTTTGAATCTTTATTCTCATAGCAGACAGAACTTTCTAGTGCTAGGATCAGGTATGCGCAAGTTAACACCTTTTATTCTCCAGTTTGCAGAATAGACAATATGTGTGTGGACATCTACAAAATGAGGATGAGATCAACCCCTATATTCACAGATCCTATGTACTTATAAAAACAAAAATATATTTTATATAACCTTTTTCTAAAACTGTTTCTCTGTTACAAAACTGATTGCTCACATGGCATTGTTAAATATACTCCCTAAACCAATGTGTTATTAATGTAAATAAATTACGTACTGATGACAATATCTATTAATGAGAATAATATACTAATGAAATAGATTTAAGTTATCAGTATAAAGTAAAATTTTCTTACTATCTTAAGAAGGCTTCTGACAATTCTTGTTTCATTTCATGTTCATCAAAGAGAATTGAAGTTCTTAGTAATTTTTTTGTGAGTTTATTGTCCTTCTATAAAAGCTCTGGCATTTATTTTTTAAGGAGTTTATTAGTATGGATAAAATTACTGACATTCTGTAGCTATGTTGTCATTGTTATGAAATGTCATTTATATAAGCGTACTGTCTAGTTTTCTTTGTATTAGAAGACAGTATGTAGACATAATTTTCTGTAAATTAACTGATGAAGCAAGATTATGATACAATGTATTCATTCCTGCAGAACATTAAAAAGCTGTAAGCAGTGACTGTAATTAATACGCTTCTGAACAAAAGAAACACATTACAAAAATAGAAACCCCAGTGTTTTAATTGGTAGAAAAAAATGTTGCAGCATTACTACACAGTGTGTTTAGCTTATGTAGCTTGTAATTACAGGGGTCTGAGGACAAGCAGTGAATCTGTCTGTGTTGATGAACTTTGACTTTAGGAAAATAGATTCTGAATCAGGAAAGGACTGTCTGGTTTTCCTTTTGAAATGTCACACTGTTGCAGTTGGGAAATAGGGTGTATCCTTCAGAAGGTGAATTTTCTTTCAGTTGCAAAAAAGGCTGCTCTCAAGATTTCTTTTAGATCCTTCTTTTTTCTGAAAACTCTTGGCTGCCAAGTCTGTACCAGCAGATTTGAGTCGGGTATTTGGCTGCTGTGGTGCATGTGATAAGACCAACACACATCAGCTGATGGCATTGCCTGGTTAAGAGTGCAGCCTGATCCAGTGGCCTTGCTTAAAGTTGTTCATGCCTTGTTGATGCCTTTGTTCTCGGTTTCCTGCAGCTGATCAACCCCCTGCTGATCAGAAAGAATTTTGGTGGAGGTGTCTTTTTATATGGCTCTGTATGTGTGTAGGATGAAGTACTGTTTTGGGATTACCATATTGTGTCTGTGCACATTGCACACTTTGAACAATGAGGGGGTTGATTCCTAGCTGGAGCTCTGTGAGGTGACGCTCATCCCTATGGGAATTCACTACATTGCTCCATGCTCACTTAGTTCTTCCATCTCTAGGGGAATCTGGCAGAGGAAAAACATGAGGTTGTATAGCAGGTGTGGCCTTGTTTGAGCATGGAACAGGTGAGGTGGGTCAATAGCACCTCCGTCTACAGCCAGGGTAAGAGCAAAAAGAAAGAGTTGCTTGCTGTGCACCCCCACCAACATGAATGCACATACAAGTGCTATATATGAAGAATTTCCTAACCTGTGAGAAATGTTTTTGTAAAGGTTGTGTTGTTCATCTGCATCCTCCAGTTCAGCTGCTGATAGTAAATCCTAAGTACCTACTGAAAGAAAGGCTCCTCTGGTTAGTGCATTCTGTAGGCATAAAGCAGGTGGTTTTTTTGTACTTGGACATGCCATTTACATTAGGATGGCATTTAAAGGGCAGTGTCACAAAATTTTGAGGTCTTGTCAGTCAAGGAAGAACTGGCATTTTTTCCCTTTTGTGATAGGTTATTAGGAAATACATCTATTCTTTTCCTGTATCTGTTTGTAAAAAGTCTCAAATGATGAATGTCCTTTTGTTTCTCCTTTTTGGCACTTATTTTATAGTTTAATATCTTTTAGAGTTACTCAGAACAGTTCAGGAGTTCTCTGTCTAAGCAGGGAATTTATGTATTCATGAGACTCTTGCAAAAGTCTGTGATTTAAATAAGCTCAATAACTCCCTAGTTGAGAAGGAATCTGAAATACTAAGGCACATTGGTGGCTGTAAATGTTATTGGCTTCAAATTGGTATTGTGATAGATAGACATTTCTAAGTAATGTGTTTTTGCAGAATTGGGATTGTAATGTTTTCCTACTTCTTTTCATATTATTTCTTAGCTTCTTTTATAATGATGGCTCCTGTGTCTCTGCTGTCTCTTATTGGTATTCATGCTCCTTGTCAAAGATTCATCAGATTCACAGACTACATCTGTTAGGACAACTAGAATGAAGGTGGTAAAAGTTTAGGTATTCAAAGGAGATGATAGCTCTTTTTAATCTCTGTTTTATTAGCTACAGCTAGTGTTCTTAATCTATAGGTAAGACTGTTGCCCTGAGGTTTTTAAATGTGGTCTAGGAAAATAGTGTTTAACCACCATTATAAATACATAACCAGAGTATTTTTCTGTTTTTTTTTTTTTTTTTTTAAATTTCTTATCCTTTGTACTAGGCTTAACTGCTGTATTGTAACATTACTGCTCACATTTTCAGCTCACAGGAGTCTGGAACTTCAAATGTATGGTTCCCTCAGCAGCCATAAGTCTGCTATATTGCACATTATGCTATAGTAAAAATCCTTCCCTAAGGTAGCAACTTTTTATGTTTCTGTGTTTTTGTTTCTTAACTTTCTCAAATACTGGTGTTCAGTTGTGACATAAAGTAAATTTTTACTGTAGAGTTGTGGATGAATTCCATTTGCTTGATGAACTGGGATGGGAATGTGGACGTATCTCCTAAAAACTTAGTGAAGGTTTTAAAACTTGAAAATTTCCATGTAGTTGACTTTTCTCTATGAATAAGTACTACTAAGGGTTCATAAGCAGTTAACTTTGCCTTTCCATAATATCTTCTTTTGAACTAGGTTTTTAGTGATTGCCTGTGGCACTGCAGTTTCAATAAAGCTCTTAGAGCTTCATCTCTTCCCTTCCTTATATGTGCACGTAAATAGGTTTGATAATGGAACGTCTGCTGAACTGTCTAGTATATAGTCTCCTCTTTTTCATATTTTTTTTTCTTGTGAAGCTGAACTGCCTTTGTTTTTAGTGTGATTCAGAGGTGTTCATGTTAAAAGAATGAATCACATGGTCAGTTCTTTTTTTGAATTTGCTTGAATTTGTATAGCGCTTGAGTGAAAATAATGAGGACCTGTGCCTGTGTTTTATATGCATGTCTTTTTTTTTTTGGGCTAACAGGAAGAAAAAAACAGTTCAGAGGGAGAAATGTAGCTAATACTATTTCAAGAATGTATTTGCTAGAAAAAAAATAGCAGATCTTCTACTGTGAAGGAGAAAAAATATTTTTTGAGAGAAAGATTAACTTGTCATGATGACACTCATGCACTTGTCTAAATTGACTTCTGGTAGGAGGAGGGAAGGTTCTTGTCCATGTAAATAGTAAAGCAGTGGTTTGGAGGAAGAGAGACTCTTCTGCCAAGTGCTTGTCTGCCAATCTGTGATAACAGGAATAGCTCATTATAGCCAGGAGGCTGCTGCAGACAGTGAGCTGGTGAAAGTACCATGGATGTTGGTTGTGAGGAATTTTTGAAGAAGAGAATGAGAACTTGAAGCCGTGAGGGAGCTGTGGAGAACATGAACTGTGAGGGGGGAGGTTGGGAAGTTTCACAGAACCTGCTGTGCTGGAGCTGAGCTGTCATTCCATTGAGAGAGCTGAGTGTGTTAAGCATGGAGAAGGTTTCACACAGGCCAGTAGCAGCTTTCACTTAACTTCCTGTAGGATGTGAGTTGAACTGTGACTGTGCTGTTTATCCGCAGAACATCGACGGGATTTACTTTGTATTTCTGACTAGTTAATGCTGGGCTTATCCTGACTTCATCTACCAGGTGTGTCTTCTGCCTGCATAGTCCTGAACTGGAGCTTAGCTTGCCTTGTCCAGTCTTCTAATCAAGTGTACTGGTGCCATTGTCTCATCTGTTTGTTGTTCTTTTACAGGTTTTAGAATAAGCATTCATTATGCTTTATAAATGTCCACTTCTGAAGAGGTATTTTCACAATTTGGTGGCAGACGGCTTTGATCTTACTTGGAGTTCAGCTTTGTCTTTAAAATAGCATTCACAAAATCAAAATAGGCTATTACTGCACAATTTTAATTGTATATACAGTGATTAAAACCCACAGTGAGCTTCTGAACTGTGCTTGTGTAGTGTTAGCTGACTTTTCTGATGTTTAGATTATTCATTCTAGTTTGTTTAGGAGGGGAGAAAGTTTTCCTCTCCCCAAATTTTATTAGAGGTTAACCGCATCATTTAAGCATAGCTTGATTTGTTTATATGAAATCAGTTATAACTTTCTCCTCTGGTGGCAGAGCTGCTTCAAAAGGCCTGTCATTGCAGTGTGCCCAGCAGGGAGTCTGAAGGTTAGTTAAATGTGGCCAAAAGCAGTGGGATACCTTTTCCACTGGCTTATGCAGATCAGTTTTCCCAAAATGTATGATATTTTGGACAGCAGCTGTACTTCAGTCTTGATAAATTTGTCACATCCTATGGATATTTCTGGGAAACGAAGTACTTCTCTCTCTGCCCACCACTTCTGTGTCTTGTGGTATATTGAATAGTGAGATACATAAAAATACATGTTATCAGTTCTGTAGTTGCATTTATTAATTCACTGTTCAGATACTATAATGAAAGAAAAGAATGTTTCCATGCAGTATGAACAATGCAATACATATCACAGCTGTTTGAGATTGTATATCTGGGATGCATTTCTTATATATCGTCCTCAGCTATGAAATGATTGTGACATACCAAAACTATTTCAGAGACATAAGAATTACAGAGCAACAGAAAGTGGCATTGACTTCCCCCCATTGCTATCTGAGAAGATACAGACTTTGGACAAATGAGTTTCTAAATGAAATTAAAAGAGAATATTTTAGTTGTTTTATGTATGTAACACACAGCCTTCCAAATGAGGAATTAATGAATGTTTTAACAATATTTTTCAGACAGGGAAACATGGTTAAAAAAGACAAAGGAAAGGTTAATCTACTTCCAAGATGCCCCAAACCTACTTCTAAAAACATCAATATCTTTCACCAGAAATTCATACTATTTCATAAATGTGTTGGGTGCAATTGCACTTGGTATTCAATGTGGATGAGTGTACAAGGGAAAAGATTTAAAGAAAAAATATTCTGAATTTTCAACTTGAAGAGTCCTGGAGACAGGCCTGTTGTATAAAGTTGTATAAAGTGTTTAAAAGCAGGAAAAAAAAAGCAAACCCACACAAATGGTATTGGTAATGGAGAGAAATGTAATCTGACCTTAAAACTTAGTTAGACCTTCCTCTTTTGTAAACCTGTCCTTGGAGAGAAAAATAATCTGCAGGTTTCAATAAATGCAGTTGGTAGGATACAGAAACTACAATAGCATGGACTTCTTTTGTCAAAGAAAAGAATGGGAAGAATTGCCAAGCCAATGTAAACAATAGAGTGAAAAGAACAATACAGGAAAAGTCAGATCTTTTTGAAGAAATAGAGTTGAATACCTCCATAATCAGTCAATTTACTGGATTTCAATCATACTTATTCTACTGTTGAAAAGAAAAGAGAGAAGGGTAAAGAATGGGGGAGAAGCAGTGGCTCGGGAAAAAATAAAAAATACCTCAAAGCCATGCTAATATTTGCATACATTTACAGTATAGCAGAGTTGATAGTTTCTTTAGTTGAGAAAGCAAGCCACCTGCCTTAGTGATTACAGTGATCTGTCACCAGCCGTGTCTGGAATTCCAAGTGCAGAGGAATGCAGACTTAACCTGCACATGTCTCTGACCTCTGTGGGATTTCAGTTATGAGAACAAACCTGCAGAGTTGTGTAGCACAAGGAGAATGAACTCTGGATCCAGTAGCACAGTGTACGCTGCATGTACAACAGGCTGCCTGTGCATGCTGAATTCAGCACTTCAGCCCTGCTAGAACTCTGAGGTTCTGATGTGCCCCCATTCAGCTGGGCTTGCTATACAGGTGTTGTAAACAAAAGCATTGTAGAAAAATGGGAGTTCTGCCTCTTTTCAGATATGTGTTCATGCCTGTATTTCTTTGTCTCATCTGTATGCATGTTTTTGTATTTTCAGACTGCAATGGTATTTTGACACGTGAAATCTTTCTCAACTGACATGCTTCCATTTTAACAACTACTTCTCCAGAATTTTGTTGCTCTCTGTTTCTGCATGAGTCACTGAAATTACTGACAATAGAAATCTAAGGGGAAAAAATCAAGTCTGTGCTAAAGCTTAAGTATCAGTTAAGAACAAACCTTGTGATAAATGTTGAGATAAATCAGCGTTCTAATCTTTGCTTTTATAAAGGCATCCTTTGCTTGTGTCGACTGGTTTATTTCAGTCCTTGTATTTAATTTAAAATACAAGAGTTTTTATTGACTCTTATGAATGAGGAGAAATAGTAAGGGCAGTTGGAAACAGTCATGTAGGGGGCAAGAGGGAGTATTTTATTGGTGTTGGGAAGGTGAATGGAGTTAGGAGTCAACTCTGAGTGCTGTGGGTTCTGCTAGGGTTTTTTTGTGTGTGTATGTGTGTTCTGAACTCACCCAAGAAACTTACCTGTTAAGAATGACTTTACATAAATGCTGATTTCCACTAGGGTGAAAAATCTTGCAGCTGTATCTTTTTTGGTGGTGTTTTCTTTAAGCATTTAGAGAAGATGGTTTCTGAATGTTGCTTGACTCTTGGTGAGAATTTAAAAATCTAAAATTCCTCTTTCAACTTACTCCAGTGGTGAACCTGAATACTTTTAAAGATGCAAATGGAGCCAGAGCAGAAAATACTTTAAAAAGTATTTTCCATGGCTTATCCATACACCTGACATAAAATATTTAACTTTTTCTGCTGTGCAAAGGGAAAAAAGCTTGAGGTAGGCATTTTGCAGTGAAGATTGCACTGCATGATGATTCTTATCCATTAAATGAAATATCTTTTCCTCTTTAGTGTTTCACAGTGAGGTCTGTTAATAAGCTTTTATGAAAGACTTCAGAAGCATTCTTTGAGCACCTCTGTTATTGAGGTGTCTGGACAACTGTGGGTTTCAATCCTGCAAAACCTTGTGCTGAAACGTGAGGTGAATCTTGGTAGATTTGTCAAGAAGGCAAATGGTTAACAGTAGTTTTCAGTAGAGGAAAATAGGTACAGGCAAGTACACTGCAACATTTACTTGAAGTTTCTCAAGTGAAAAATAACATATATCTCTATAATATGGCTCAAATATCATCAACTGGGTATTTTCTAGATGTAGTAAACTTTTATGAGACTTTTTTCCAGGAATTAATTCTATTTTTGAACCCAAGTACATGGTGGTTTATCTTCTATGCTATGCAGCAGGTAGTTAATGGCTTAGCTGCATATTGTAAAACAGTATCTGCTGTTTATTGTAAACGAGGCCCAGTCTTATCAGTATTTACACTATTGTAGGAAATAAATACAGTGAAATATCATTTCCTATTTAAGTGAAATGATAACATGAACAACATGGTATCAGTCTTGGTATATTGTTTCTTTCTTCTAGGATTCTCCAATCTGCTCTGGCATTTAGAAAAAGGACATCATACACTTCTTGCCTCTAGTCATTCATATTGTTTGTCTTTGTACTTTTTCACCTTTATTTTTATTGTACCCTTTTGAGAAAACAGACAGAGAGAAGCAGAGTTGCACATTGCTTCATCACTTGATGGATTTTAAAATTGCAGGGAAAGGGGGAAGGAAAGCAACTTTCACAAAGGGCAAAGCCTGGGAACTTAAATTGAGTGAGGTCTTTCTTAACCATTACTTTTTAAGCAGTAAACCTTCAGCTTTAGTTGACACTGTAAACCTGGGCTGTTGGGGAAATTATTTTTAATGCAGTCTGTATGTAATACATGACTTCTGCTGAAAGGATTCTATTTTAAAGTTGATTTTAAAAAAATATTTGAAGCAGTTGGAATTTAAGGGCAAACCCAAGTGGCTTTTGTGTTATAGGGATAGGAAAGAAAGTATCAATTTTTAGATGGGCAGAGGGAAATGCAGATTCTTTTCTGAAAATAGTTAAGGATATGAGGTGATTTTATGTCTGCAAAAAGAAGCATTCACTAGTAACTGTTGACTTCAGGCTGGGGTGAGTAATACTTGCTTGCATAAAAATTAAACTTTTTAGAGTCTAATAATTGTTCATCAGAGTCAGCAGAGTAACTCAACTATGTTAAGAATAATTGGAGGTTGGAAACATGTAATTTGTATTGATACATAAGTTAAAAATATGCAAGTTTTGCCGCCTTCAATTGTAAACCTTTTGTGCTACTGAATCTGTAAAGAAAC
Organism: Polioptila caerulea; assembly: GCA_013397295.1. Lineage (NCBI taxonomy): Eukaryota > Metazoa > Chordata > Aves > Passeriformes > Certhiidae > Polioptila > Polioptila caerulea. The sequence continues at coordinate 631,679 of VYXF01006253.1, read as the reverse complement.
TGCTTCTTAATTGGAACTAGATGTCCTGGACATAAACTCACCACATCAATGGCAGGTATGCTGGGTGGGACAGCAAAAATATGAAGAATATGTTCAATGTGGTATTTGGCAATACACGCTTGGGTCACTAGATTCTTCTTTACCTTTTTTTTTTTTTTTTCCTTTTTCCCTTCCAATCTCATATGGAGGGATCATAACATTAGGATTGTTTGTGTGCGTTTTGAGATGTCTTGGTTTCTTGTCATTCAGATTTCATTTTAAATTTACATTCTAAACATCCGTACTTGTTTATTTGTACTAATTTTATCTTCTAATAATTTGTTAGTCTAAAGAGGAGAATGCTGAAGTTTAAATATCTGTTAAATGTGTGCACCTCTTCCCTTACTATTTTGCATGACTTCTTTCTCTCAGTAACAACCAAAGCAACCACTGGAGGAACAGCCAAACCAAAGAAAATTTCCCCAAATTTTCTTCTGGGCTTCTGAGATTAGATAGGAAGATTTATTCAGGTGGGAAGCTCTCACTTAAGAGAGTCATGAAAGTGCAGGTAACTACTGGAAACACAACTTTGCTTTCAGAGTAAATACAGTAAGTGTCATGTGCTGCAATTTTCTCAATGGGTCTTGCTGTAATTATTTACTTACCATGTGTCTCCTCTGTTGCTTCACTGTCAGGTAAATGCATCAGAGACTCTTGCAAAAACCAGATTTTGAAACAGAGGGGTAGGGGGAGAGTTTGTGTTCTCTCTAGTAGAATAATGGAATAGTTTATGTTGGAAAAGACCCTTAAGATCAAGTCCAGCTTCCATCCTGATACTGCCAACTTCACCTCTGAACCATGTCCTTAAGTGCCACATCTGCATGTCTTTTAAATACCTTCCAGGGGTGGAGATTCAGCCAACAGGTGAGTGAGAGAAACTGACAGAGAGGGTCAGACCTTGTTTTACAGGTTCCTTGAAACTCTTTGAGCTGTTCTTAGTGGAGCTGTGGGAAGGAATGAGACTAAGGGAAGGGAAGGACCTGGTGCACGTTCCTTGCTTTCTGATTGATTCAGCCTCTGAAACTGCTCAGGCCCTCAGGCTGCTTTTAGAGCTTCTGTTGCCAGCTGATCCTTGCCAACAGCTGAGTATCTTCTTGCCCCCATAGTTTATAAAAAAACAGTTATTATTTAATTGTTTTACTAATTAAAAAAAAAACAAACTCAAATGGGCCTGTAGGACTTGACTACATCAAATAATTTTAACAAAGTGCAAATTTTGGAGACAGAATAATAGTTAAGACATTAGTATGTGAGCTAATGTTGAAGGAAAAAACTATCTGTAATGTGAAATTGGAGTTGTTACCAGAAAATCTTCTCTTAATGTGATTTTGTCATAGTAGTTCTGCTGTAGTTTTGCAGGCATTTGAAACAGCTTCTGAAATTAAACCCTTGTCTGTCCTTTGCTGTATAAAAGCTCCTTTTTTTTTCTCATTAAGAGGTGTGTTAATATTAAAAAAACCCTAATTCCTCCCAAAAGGGCAGCATCAACAAAAAAACTCCAAACCAACCAACCGAGAAACCAAATGAGCCCCCTGTCACATAAAAACAGGAGGTCTCCTCAAACCCTTAATGTTTAATTAGTCTGAGACCCTCGTGCCAGGCCAGTCTGTCATTGTGGGAACTCTTCTTGGAGCAGTGCTAGGTTGGAGGGCAGTTCTGCACCAAACAGAGACCCCTCCTGGGTCTCCACACCTTTATTCAGGTGTGTTCCCCACTGCCAGTGGTTGCCAGCCCCATTGAATGACTCAGGCTTGCAGTTTATGGAATAACACTCTTTATTAACAAAATAACGACAGGATAAAGCTCAAGAGTGCTGGTGATAGTATCTGACTGCAAAAACGTATTCAAAGCAATATGTATTACATAATACAACAAGCTCTACTCCCTAATAAAAGTTAGCTCAAGATACTCAGTGTGCATGGAACAGGATTCTTACCCAGTGGACATCCCTATGGGGTAAAAGACAGGTTCATCAGCTGATCCTGGAAGTTATGATGCAGTCTCTCCTGACTTCTCCCCATTCTTTTATACTATTTCTTTACATTTAAGTGAAAGTATATACTTCTATACCTATTCAGTGAGGGCTGGAGGAACCTTGGAAGCAGGGAATGGTGATATAGTATCTGATAGAATGTTGGGATGGGAATACCAGTCCAAAGAGAGTGTTTTTGCCACAGTTGATGATTGAACAGCAGGCCATCTTCCTTCATCTCCTTTTGGTTTTAGCTGCTCTGTGATTTACCAGCTAAAAAGTACTGCTGAATTCCCTCCTCTGCAAGGACTTCAGCAGAGCCTGGTCATGGTGTTTCCACTCTGCTCCACCTTTCACTTAGGCCCCCTTGGCATGTATCGTGTGGGGGAAATTAGGCACACTGACCTCACTCATGCAGGGAGGAGCAACTGCATTTTCCTCAATAATTTCCTTGCTGTTAGAGCTGTGTCTGTAACTTTCCACTTTCCTTTAATTTTGCCCCCAATCTTTTCCCTGCCTTCACACGCCCCTGCTTCCCCAAACAAAATAACCAATCAACCAACATCCCCTTGAAATGTCTTCTTAAGTCTACTAGGAAATGAATGGGAAAAATTTGCTAAGAGATGAAATTGTTGTAGACAAATTTTGTTCTGCTTTTTTTGTTTATTAGAACACAGAAAAGGAGTGCATTATCAATTGAAATACCAAGTCCTGCTTGTACTGTCTTGATTTTATGTTTTGGAAGAAAGTATTAATCACACTTTAGCTTTTCTGGTATTTGACATTTCAGCTGATAGAAAATTTTTTCACTACAAACTGGGCCTTCCATAATAACATTCTCATGTATGACATTTGAAATATGACTATATTAGTTTAGTTTATGAAGTCTGTTTTAAACATTAAATTATTGGTAAATTATATTATATAAGATTTAAACAACTACAGCACCCCTTATCCCCAAAATGTATGGGCCAATGATGAATCTTTCAAAAATAAGAAGGTGACTTTATTCCTGTTACACCACAAATATCAGTTTGGAGTTTTCTTTATGAATTCTTTTTTAATGATGTTGCTACATGGTGCATAATTATAAAGACAGCCGTAGAGTATCTTGTTCAGGTGAACTAGAATTGAAAGCAGGTGTTGCTATAGCTCTGACACAGTTTTAGCAGTTTTCTATCCTTACCCCTTCATTTGTTTGGTTTCTATAATCTGCAAACCTGTCTCTACCATTTTACTGTTGGATTACTACAGCATGTATAATTTGGAGGGTTGGAAGGACTATATTAAAACACAAGGTATTGTTTGCTAATGCACAGAGGAGGGAAAGAAAAGAGTCATGGGTGAGATGTGTATGGGGCGGGCAGATTATGAGCATGTCTTGCTTTGTTCAGTGACTTTAATGGCTGTTGCTAAATGAGATGGAGTTGCTGATTTTTAGCGTATTGTTTCGACTCTTACTATACTGTGAAATTGATTTGTTGGTTGGAGTTGTGTTTATTTTTAAGCTACTGAGTTACAGTGCTGCTCTTCAAGGGATTAGAAGATTGTGTCAGTTGTTAGTTTATAAATAGGGATGGTCTGTGTAGTATTGCTGTTGCTGTTTATTTTCAGGGTCAGAAGAAAATGAATTAAATTTAAAATAGTTTATTGTTCTGGTATGCTGCAACTCTAATGTCTATTTTTACATGGTTTGTTTCTTATTTCTGCAAGTGCTAGAATCTATAAAGTTCTTCTCCTCCCCATTGGTTTATGTTCTGCATAGCTTGACATGATTTTCTAGTGTTTTATGCTGCATAAACAGCTAGCCTTCTACACCAAGCCATAACTAATCATGCTAGTAATAATCTGTGACGTTCTTAACCTTTTTTTTTTCTTCAACCTCAGTATTTAGAGGATGTTTCACTGTAAAAGTTTGTAGTCAGAAATTCACATTAAACTTGAGAAGATCAGCATAGCAGGACGTATGCAGTTTCAGGATGAAGATTTATGCAAAAATTTGAACAAAAGTATTTTTTTTTTCAAGTTGTGAACATCATAGATGTTCATTCATTTCAGTCTTTTCTGACTTCTTATGCTGTCACGATACTTAGTGTGAAATGGTAAAAACTCTGAAAGCATGTAATGAGCTTTCTCCTTTGTTTAAAGCATGATCAGTAAGAAAATTTATTAATCTTTTTTATTTGCTCTTTAATGGTAGAATATAGGTTTGTGTGGATAACATACAGGCAAAACCACACTTGTAAAGCTGCACTAAGAAGTAATGAATCTTAAATAATTGATACTGTAATTGACTGACATGCTTATTATGAATTCATTGAAATATTTTTTTATGCTTCGTATTCCATTAATTGAGTGCCTTAACAAATTAAAAAGACATAAAATTATGTAAAGCTTCTCTTTTTTTGTCATACCAGCTACAAGAAGGGGACATTGAAAATTCTTCCTTGGAATGAGCAGAAACATCGTGAGGAAGACTGGTGTGAAAAACCAGAATGCAGGTAAGTATATATGAAAGCAAAAATATAAATAATTTATTTATTAATTCTTAAAATGTGGAAATTGACCCAGTAAGACTCACTTACTATTTTTGGACACGATAACTTATGTTTTCAGCTTTCTTAGGGAGACTGAGCAAATGGAAAGCAGAGGTTGTGCACACCCAGATCTTCAGTAGAGAGGATTCTTTCTTTCATGATCTGTCATGTTTGAAATCTCTTACTAGTTCAGTAGAGAGGATTCTTTCTTTCATGATCTATCTCCTGTTCAAAATCTCTTAGTAGTTCCTTTGATGACAAAATCTAACACTCACTGTAGGTTGATTATATCATTTTCTTTCAGAAGTTTTAGGAAAAAGACTGATGTTAAAAAAAATAGGTAAACAAGTATATTCTTAAGCATGTACTTTTTTTTTTTTTTTTTTTTAAGGATGGTTATTGAACCAACTTTGCAAGATGAAGGCCAGTTTCTGTATGAAAGACAGCCCAAGTTACTGAAGTACAAGACTACTGACCTTTCTGTAGATCTTGTCACTGATTGGTACTTGAGCAGAGCACAGGAAATTGAAGAATATGCAATGCAGGTGAGAATAGCAGTGAGGAAATGATGGTGGCTGAGCAGCCTTCTTCAACAGAATCCTTAACAGTCTTAATGCTTATTAATGTGACACTTTTCCCTCAGTAATGTACACTCTGTCTCAACTTCATTATGGCTTTTGAAGTACTTGTTTTTTCTTTTACAGCGTACTTAAGTTTGCTCTAAAGTTTATACAGCCAAATAATTAATCCATAGAAATGAATAAGGAAGCCAGTAGATTCTGTTTCATTTGGTTTGCCATAGCAGACAGTAGCTCTTTTGTAATCCATGAAAAGTGTTTACCATTGCATTTTATGTTTGTAACTAAGGGAGGGAAAGTTGTGCACAGCATGTTGGGAAACGTTATTTTATTGCCTGTCGCATGCTGCTGTGTTACATTTATTGATATGTATCAGTCACACGTGTCATTGTCATTTCAGTAAGGTACCATCATGATTTCTTCCTGGCAGTTTTATTGTGTGTCTGTGGGACTACCATGAAGCTTATTTCTGCTTGGTTTTCTTCATATGTTAAAAGTATTTGAAGCTATATGAGATAAACATTGCACATAAGATCAGGGCTCATCACTCACGTGCTTCTCAAGCCAGTTTAGCTGAATGAAAAGGAGGGTGACTGGAAGTATCACTATAGGTTAGTTCTGATGAGTGAATTTTTCTGTTCAACAAGCTTGCACTCCTCCAGAGCTCTTTTTAATCATATTTGCCTGTGGTCTTAACAACCAGTAGGTATAGAAATAAAGGCAACTTCCAAAGATCAGTTAAATTATGTAACATACAAATTGAGTTGCATTCTGCTCTGCCAGACTTATGTCTACCTTGCTGAATATTTACAGCCAGTATTGTGTTCTTTAAAAACAAAACAGAACCTTTCATATAAAGGTAGTTTCAGTCACTAGGGATTGGTTTTTGTGACATAAAATGCAACAATTAAAATTATTAAATAATGGTCAACTAGAAAAATCATATTGTTTGTCAGTTACCTGATTGTATTGGTTTAAAGCATTCCTTCATATTCCATATATTGAGATGAGCTGTGTGTGATCACCAGAAGGACTAATATTCTAATTTACATGCATCAATATGATGCATCTTGGTTAAAAGCATATAATGATATCATCCCCTAAGATTAAGCATTTTATGTGGTATTCATAAAGCTGAGAAGGGCAATTTAGGAATATACAGTTCAGAAAAGCTTCTAGGACCTTCAGATTGCCTGTTAAGCAACAGGGGAATAAAATAGATGCACAGACAGGACTCAGATTGAAGTTGGTGTTTGGCAAACAGTTGTACAGCAGTGTTTTTAAAATTATTTTCCAGGTTGACTGTGCTCTGTCCCTTGTCCGTCTTGGCATGGAGAGGAACATTCCTGGTCTGCAGGTGCTTTGTGACAATCTGATCACTCTTGAGACAGTGGTTTATGAGACTGATGGTGATCGAACTTTGACTTTGAAGGAACTTTTAGAGATGAAAGACATTGAGAAGCTGAGACTGTTGATGAAAAATGTAAGTATTTTGAATAAATCAATAAATATACCTTGAAATCCAGTAACTCAGGTTACCCTGGATCCTAGGTATATAAAGACACTGTCATTTTTCTGATGAACCTCCATCTTAAATTCAATAAAAATTTTACATTTTCACAGTTCCTTTTTTTTTTTTTGTTATTGTGGTAGGCTCCCCTGCCTTCCCCCCTCCCTTTCCCCCCCTCTCCCCCCC
>VYXF01006253.1:548862-624627 GCA_013397295.1 Polioptila caerulea | reverse complement strand
AAATTTGCTCAGTTTTCTCAAAGACCTACTTTATCCCTGGCTGAGGACTCAGTGTTGATAAATCATATTTTGAAAGCTGTGAATTGCCTTTTCATTGTCCCTTTTTTAGGAATCTTCAGTGTAGTTCTTGATGATGCTGCAGATACAACAAGAATGAATGTGTTCCTTGGGTGCTTTTTGGTGTCTTTAAATATTGTCAAGCAATTTTAGTATTTGCTTCTGTACCATATATGTGTTTTTGTCTATGTATTGAGCTTGAGCATGGCATTTCAGAATAGAAAAAACCTCTTTGAAGGGTTGAAAAATAACTAGATATGGAACAGGGATCTGAAATTCAGTTGAAGAACACATAAGCACCAGAGGAAAATAGGAGAATTCTCATAAATTATTTGTTTTGTTTTGTTTTTTCATTTATGTAGCCATTTATCACTTGTTTTTTTATCTTGCATTCCTGCTGAATTCCTGAAAGTAATGCTACTCTAACATGCTTGCATGGTCTTTCACTCAGTTCTGAAACTGCCAGAGGAAGACAGGCTTTCCTCAGCTAATGGGCTGTACTCCTGTTCTGCTCAGTTTCCCCTGGCCACTGGGTAGCAGGAGGATTGTTTCAGTGCTTCATGATGTAGTGATCTGTTTGTGATAGGTGAAGATAATTGTTTCAGTTATATTGATCAAAAAAGGTTGTACTGTTTTTTGCTTTTCCTTCTTGTTCAGACAGTGAAAGTGAACCTGTTCTTATATTTCCTCTCTGTAACTCTTTGTGCTTTCCAGTCCTCAGATGAAAAGTATGTGAAGAATATTTATCAGTGGATGATCCCTTTTCTCCACCGCTGTGAAAACCAGTCCCCTGGTCTTGCAAATGCCCTTTTTAAAGAATATTTAGTGACATTGGCAAAAGAAGACTTGACACTACCTCTGAAGATATTTCAGAATTCAAAACCTGCTGTAAGTAGAGCTCTATTGATTCTACTGGTTTCTTTGGACATTCTTATCCTGAAGAAGTTAATTCAGAAATATAGTTAGTTCATCTAAGTCAGATCATCCTTCTGATATTTCCCGTGTTCTTGGACCCAGGATTTGTTATGTTTTAGAAGACATTAATTAAATAGTTTTTTTACCATGAAATGCAGCTAAACTGTCCTTGATGAGACTGTTAAACTAATGTAATAATAATAATTCTAACCTAAAAATTATTGAATGGATTCTTCTTGAAAATAATTTCCTGGTGACCTGTTTAAAGTAAATTCCTGGCATATTTCCTTTATAAAAAGTGGATATGAAAGAGTTTAATGATCTCACTATTTTTTTTTCATGAGAAATTTTTCTAGGAGTAGATTTCAGGTTACCTCCCCCTCTCATGCCTTCCATACCAAATGTAAAGAATAAAGTGGAGGCCATTAGGATTGAGGTGAGAGTTCAGTGAGTAAGGGCTGAAGTTTCCTTCTCTGTTTCATGCTGCTTCTGTGGCTGAAATAATTATTCCAGAGCACACAGGCACATATTTGCATGCTACTGAATGTTCTGAGTGTATGGACAGAAATCAACCAGCAAAGCACAACCACAGCTCTTTTATGTATGTTGGTACTGTTGTACATATTAAGTAAGTCTGACAAATGTTTGCAGCAGTTGCCTTACTCTGTTCTGCACCCTCTCCACTTCTCAAGTTCTGAAAGGGTATAATGGCATACCACTGTTCTTTCAAGTATCTGCACTGCAGAAAACTAGCCAAGATAAGTTTGGGGTTGTGACTTTACCAGGTTGTTAGCAAGAGGCATTCTAATTGCACCTGAAGACAATTTATTTACTTGGAGTACACATCTTTTTATATTCAAAAGATAATTAACTGTTGACTTAGAAACAAGAAATAAAAACAAGTGTACTTTCTTTCCTTGTTAGTGTCAGCAAAAAATCATTGCTGATCAGGACCAGCTTATGACTACGGCGTTGGAGTGTATTTATAACTGTGAGAGAGATGACCAGCTCTCTCTCTGTTATGATATCCTGGAATGCCTTCCACAAAGAGGATTTGGGTAAACATTTTCAGCTGGTTATTTGTAAATATTTTAGAAATATTAAATGTAGTTGTGAATAAATGCTTTAGAAAGAGTTTTAAAGTTACTAAAGGGCAGACAGAGTTAGTGGAATATTCTATTCACCTCTGAGCTGCCATGACTGTAATGTGTGTATCTATGTATTTCTCCTGTGTGCATACTCTACCAGTTAATGCAGCAAAACAAGAGTTAAAGTAGCAGCCTAGACCAAGGCTTCTATATTCTTAGGTTTGTATAGTCTAATGAATTGAGACCAAGTATTAGTGCTGTCTTACTGGTTTTGTTACAATATTGTCATCTTGCACTTAACTTAAAAGTAGCAATAAGTCGCTGTGTGAGAGGGAAGATAGAAAACCTGTTGAGGGAGAAGTAATGCTCAAAAAAGTAAAAGCTTGAAGAAGAGTTTGCATCTCACAGATCACAGGCTAACTCTTCTTCCAGTATCTTTTACATGAAGCATGGAGAGAGCCTGAGAAAAGTCTAAGGAAGAAGGAAAACCTCTGCTCTTGGGAAATTGAGGGAGCCTCTAAATTTTAATTGTCTTTTTTTTCAGTGACATAACAGTTTTTATTTATATTCCAAGTTTTATATTCCAAGTAAACTTATATTTGATTTTAATCAAGGAGTGTGTCAGACTGCTTATCATCATATCTTTGTAATATGAATTACAAGAGGAAATTATAAGGAGTATATGTGTGTGTGTATGTATTTAATTGTGTGATATCATTGCAGGCCTCAAACAGATAAAACTAACGCTCTTCATGATGAAGTAGATGAACTGGAACAAATTCTTAGGTATTTAATGTTGCTAAAATAAAGTGTATTCTTGCAGAAATCACTAGGCATAGCCAAGAACTTTTTATGACAAGAAACCAGCAAATATATTTATCTTTTTTTAATGCTTTCAGGATGATCTGTATGTTTTTTCTTTATTCAGAACATAGATAAAACTATTCAAAAATTCTATTTGAATATTATACATGTGTAGAGATAGTTTTATTGGAATAAAAGTTTGGGGGTTTGTGTTTTGTTTTTTTCTGGTTTCTTTGGGGGGGGCTTTGTTGGGGATTTGTTTTTATTTGTTGGGGATTTTTTGTTTTGTTTGTTTTATTTTTGGTGGAGTTTTTTTGGGGATAGGGAAGAGGGTTACCCTGAGGAATTTGTTTTGATCTTGATATTCTATAATGCTTTGAGTGATCAAAGACTAAAACTCTGAAGGTATGTCTGGTGGTATGTGTTTAGCCTACAGTATGACACATATATTTAAAAAAATTGTGTATTTTATGGAGACTGTTAGCACTTGCAGTGCATATTGAGAGGGCTCTAGGAGTCCTGCTGCTGCAGCAGTAGGTGTACAGTTGTGCAGGATTCCAAAATGCTGGCTCTGTTTGCAGTGTGTCGGAGCTGTTGGAGAAGCATGGCCTGCAGAAGCCGGTGTCCTTTGTGAAGGACACCCAGCACGATGCAGAGGAGGCACGGAAGCTGATGATTAGGCTGACAAGGCACATGGGTCGCAAGTTAGTATTCAAAGGGGAGTGGGGGAGTGTGGCAAACCCCTTTGCTTTACCAGGTTCTTCTTCCCAGGGTCAGGATTAAAAGCACAAGAGACAGAATTCTTGTTCGGACTTGAATCTTTATTGTTACCTTACCTAAGTTACAGCCTCACTGACTGTGAGTGCTTCTGCATGCTATGTTAACAAGGCAAAAATGGGAGTACAGAGTAATGTCTCCAAGGTCTTTTTAAGCCTGAACTGCCCAGTTATGAGATGCCAACTAATTTATTTTAACTTCTAACCGCATAACTAGCCACCCAGGTCCCTCACTGTGGAATTTCGCAACCAATCACAAAATCACCCAGACCTGAGGAGAAGAAGAAGATTACGCCCTAAACGCTCCATCTTGTTACATGTATATTAACCCATCACCTTAAATTCTAAATTTCTCACCCTGTGATATAACACACTTCTATTCAACTACACGCAATTTCTGGTGCTGTCACTCAGTTTTGGAAGCCTTTTCCAAGGCCTCAGGTCAAATGCAGTGTATCTTTGAGGATTGTTCTCTGTCAGCACAGAAAGTCTGAAATTCTCTGTGTCCAGGGTTCCAGCAGGGGAGAAGAGGGGAAGGGCAGTGAGGTAACAGAGTGTGCCTGCCTGCCTTGTGGCAGTAGGGGGCTGTGGTGTTCACTCTGCAGGCAGTGTACATGAATGCTTCTGTTGAACTGATTAGAGTGATTAGTGTTTTGGCTGCATTCTTCTCAGTCAAAAATCTCTGCCTGCCTTTAAACCTGCTTTAGTATGTTCGTGTTCTAGTAAGCAAGCTTAAAATGCATACTGGCTGCAAAATACTACAGGATAATGAACCACGAAAGTTAACATATTATAAAAGAGGTCCTTTGAGACCTGTTTAATTTTATTGAGAGTGTAACATTTGTAAAATAATTCTTCAGGTTTTTTGGCATGTTTTCTTGGAACTCTTGTAATAGGGTAATTTATTGATTTTAGATATTGATTCTGCCACTTATATTCCCAGTATAATTTTTCAATTTTTCTAGTTTAACTCATCTTTCATTTAACTCATCTTTCAACTGTATATGAATTCTTAAATGGCTCTTGGTATAAGCAGGTAAAAATTTTGAATCCTGGGAAAACCAGCCAGGTTTTGTGGGTGATTTTTCTTTCTTATTTAAAGCAAATATGCACAACAGTTTATCCATGGTGGTAGAGTGGTATTTATATTTTTAGTAGTGTGAAAGCTTTTTAAGACTTTTAGAAGCTGCTCTTTAGAAAGATCAAGACAATGCCTCTGTAGGAAAAATGTTGATTTTTCCACTTGTGTGGGAGACCCTTTTTTTGCCAAAGTAAAAGCTCATGACACATGAGAAAAATCACTGTTAGCTGGAACTAACTCATACAATTTAAAAAGGTCTTTTTTAAATCTGAAAGGCTTAAGATAAATTCAAAAATATTCATAGTGTTTTTGCTAGTAAAAGCTTTGGTAGAGCACAAGAAGCTTGGTGGATAAACAGATCATAGATCCGGAGGGTCAAGAATCAGAATACGACTTAATTTAAGAAACAAAGCTGCAGCTTTATTCTCCTGTGATTGCATGCCATTGATTAGTCCTTTGAGATTGCCTACAATGAACAGCACTTTAATGATCCACCATTGCTATTACAGACTTGGTTTTGCCCTGCAGTTCCCAGATGATTAGGAAGATAGCACTTCCAACTTTCCTGAGGTATTATGGAAAATTATCAGAACTTACTTGGGGGATCTTGAGAAAGATGGCTTAAATCCCTGTTGTGTACCACAGAAAACAGAAAAAGCAGTTAGGGTACTGCACTGTTGTCAAACCATTTTATCCCACAGACACTGTTTTAATATTGACTAATATTAAAAACCTGTCTTTGAAACACTTCTGGTTAAAAGTCTAATTAAATATTGAAATAACATTGAGAAGACTCATATTTTTGGCAATGGAAATCTACTGATTTTCTTTAAAACTATTGTGGAAGAGAATGACTAATTTTAACAAATGTTTGTAGGCAACCATCCGTTGGTGAGACGCAGTGGAAGGAATTGCTTCAGGATATGTTGGACATGCAACAGAAAGTGTATAGGTGCTTACATTCAGATACTTGCTATGAGGTGAGTTTTATGTCTTCTTACTGACTTATGTCCCAAGTAAGCTATACATTTTTTATTTCATAATGTTGCCCATAGGGGTAAATATGTTTTTCTGTGTTGTTACTTGGTTGTGTACTGCCTTTTTTACAGTATTTTATTTAAGTAAAAAATTTCTGGTGTTTAATCATTTTGTCTAAAGCTCCTCTAATAAATAACCTGTACATCTTTTATTAAAATTCAACTTTTTAGAAGTTGAGTCAACTTTGTGAGATTTTCTTTCATAGCCTGTAATTCTGTGTACAAATGTGTTTAGCAATAAACACTCCAGACTAATGAAAATAAAAGGTTATCTTTACTCAAGCATTTCTTAAATATGGAGTTCTGGTTTGATAACATTATCCAAGATTATTATAGGATTATGGACTTTCTACTGCTTGCAATTGAAATAAAATTATGTGAGCTGAGGAATCTAATTTCACTGAAGGTAAAAACCCCTTGCATATGCATAAAGTCCAAACCCATGTCATTAGTATTTGCAGAAGACAGCTATTAGGCAGATGGAGAATTTGCTGTGATGTATATTGTTTATTTACATTTTCACTTCAACGTACCGCAATTTATTACAGATGCATTACTATGTCCCCTATAATTAGTGTTTATACAGAAGCAGGTTTTATTGCAGTTTACAGAAATAATTGCTTATGGCTACCCCTCTGATTAGCTCTTAGGAGAAGTTATAAAAGGAAATTAGGAAAAAAAAAAAGGGGAGGAAAAAGACAATGCTATTCAACTTATATATGAGAAAAATCACTCCTTCTTTGTAGTTGTACAGATAGAAAAAGTGCAGCATGTTTAATAGTCATGGTTTTATGGTAGACTACAGCTTAGTGTACCTGCTGTTTTAAGTGTGTGATAAGAAATTGTAATACTAGAGCATTCTGCAAATAAGGCATATGCTTTACTCAGATCTTTCTGTAAATTTTCTGTTAAGCTATTTTTTTAAACTCTGAACCTGTGATTTAAAAAGAAATACAACAAAGAGTTTTGGAAAAAATTATGTAGGAGTGCTGAAAATTATTTGAAATGTAGTGCTGTCATATGCTTTGATAACTTTGATATACATCAATATTGATAAATTGATGAGGCAGGAAGGATTTGCAATCCCATGTGAGACTTGGGTATTTTTTAGCATGATGCTTACTCTCTTCTTTCATGCACAGTGAATTCTGTCTTCTTGACTTCATAAATTTTGAGAGGGGTAAATGTTCTGTGTGTGATCTTTGAGGAGGAAGGGTCAGCTAGGATATTTTGCATCTCTCACTGTTCCTTGAAGGTTAATATGTTCTGAAATGCAAGATGATCCAAGTGTGTGATGTTCTTTAGGAAGCACTGAACTGTTTTCCTTTCCAGAGCATGAGATGATTTGGAGAGGTTCTGCCTAGAAAAGAAGTATCTTGAAATAAAGTATGATTGAATAGAGTGCTAAATAATCTCATTTATGCCCTCTTTCCCATGAAAGGTTGAACTAGATGATCTTTTGAGATACCTTCCAAACTGGACTCTTCTATGATTCATTGATCCTCTTGAATTTGTTATGAACTTTTTAAACCTTTGATAAAGGCCATATTGTTGCAGCCGTGATATTTCTGAAATTACTAAATTTTTATATTCCTTTTCATTAGCACCATAATGACTGTGCTTAAGAAAAAAGCAAATTATTTTTGTAAGGAATTGAGATTATTTTGAGTGTCTTAAATTGGGCACAACTTTTACCTTGAAGTAAATTAGGTCTTTTGTGGCAGATGCAGCATTATATGAGTTTGCATTCTTTGAAGGTAGTCTTGATTGAAATTTAAATAACATATTATATACTCAGTTCTAAAAATTTTTTAGTTACTTTAGGAATACAAAATTTCTTCTCTTAGGTTGTTGGTTTTAAGGTCTTAATACTGAACTGCCCTTTCAGATTCTTACATTATATTAACACCTCAGAATGTAAGTATATTTTGGTGTCTTAAATCATACTGTAAAAAGGCAGTTAATAGAAACTAGCTACTACTATTTTAGCTTTACCTAAGTGCATTGTAGAAATATTTCCCTTGGTAAAAGTTAGATTTTCTGCTTGGACTGAATATATTTTTTTTATTTCAAACATCCTTCTGTTCAAAGGGGTTAATGCCATACGGTGCAGATAAGCTTATTGGAAGCTGCTGCTCCTGCAGATTATTAAATTTCTGTTCTTTCTTTTAGATATTCACCGAAAGTCTTCTATGCTCGAGCAGTGTGGACAATATCCACCTGGCTGGGCAGATGATGCACTGCAGTGCTCGGGCAGTGGATCTGCCAAGTTCATCGAAAGGGAAGCCGCAGTACCGAGTCAGCTACGCCAGGAGTGTTGAACTGGTTTTGGCTGCTGGTAGAGAATATTTCAATTCTTCAGCGAGTTTGACTGACAGCTGTATGGAATTGGCCAGGTACATTCACAACTATCATATGCATAAATACAGCTGATTTCATGTTGTCATAGCATTAGGGTTTATTTGTTAGTATTTCCCCACTCCTCAGTCTTCTATTGAGAATCTTTTTTATAAGCAGGCTCTAGAAATGCATTAAAAGCAGCACTTCTCTGTAAGGAGTTTAAAGACCTTTTTAATGCATAAGGGTTCTGTGACCAGCTTTTCTCCTAGGGTTTTATGGTCATATTTCAAAATACATGGTTTATAGGTCAAGTACTTCCTGTGAATGTGTGGCCATTTGTTTATTCTGTTTAGTAACATATTTTGGTCCTCCTCTGATTTACCTTCAATCAGTTGTTTCATGGTAACCTAACTTGAGCTTCTGTGAGTGATTACCATGTGTAGGTCTCCTAGTAGCCTTTGTGTATGAGTTGGTTTAGGTACAATGTATTTACAGAATCACAAGGTTGGAAGCAACCTTCAAGATCATTGAGTCCAACCCATGCCCTAACACCTCAACTAAAGCATGGCCCCGAGTGCCACATCCAGTCTTTTTTTAAATACATCCAGGGATGGTGACTCTACCACCTCCCTGGGCAGACAGTTCCAGCTTCTCTTTAGCTCTTTTATTCCACTCCTATTTTAATCTTCACCCGGAAATATTTGTCAATATGCCTGAAAAATCTGATGGGTTCAGATGGGATGTTCAGCTAACATAGAGTTTTGTTTTTGATTTAAAATATGTATTCTTAATTAACATGTGGAGAAAAAATATGACAGACTGGACAAATCAAATACTTTCCTGATTTAATATGTGTGGTGAATTAAGCCATTTAAAATCACTGAGATGAGTTGCCATCTGGACAAGCTCAAGATGTGAAGCTTGTAAGGCTCATGAGGTTCAACAAGACCAAGTGCTGGTGCTGCACCAGGGTCGGGACAACCCGTGGTATCAATCCAGTCTAAGGGATGAACAGATCCAGAGCAGCCTGGCTGAGAAGAACTTGGGGGTGCTGTGGGTGAGAGGCTGGACATGACCCAGCCGTGTGCCCTTGCAGCCCAGAAAGCCAAACGTGTCCTGGGCTGCATCCAGAGCCCCGTGGGCAGCAGGTGAGGGAGGGGATTCTGCCCCTCTGCTCTGCTCTGATGAGAACCCACCTGCAGTGCTGCATCCAGCCCTGGGTCCCCAGCAGAGGAAGGACATGGACCTGTTGGAGTGAGTTCAGAAGGATGAAGCACCTCTCCTCTGAGGAAAGTCTGAGGAATTTGAGATTGTTCAGTCTGGAAAAGAGAAGGCTCTGGGATGACCTAAATGTGTCCTTCCAGTACCTGAAGGAAACCTGCAAGAAAGACAGAGAAGGACTTACTACAAGGGCATATTAGTAGGACAAGGGTAATGGCTTCAAGCTGAAGGAGAGTAGGTTTAGATTAGATGTTTAAGAAAACTGATCTTTACTGTGAGTGTAGTGAGGCACTGGCACAGGTTGCCCACAGAAGTTGTGGATGCCCTATCCCTGGATGTGTTCAAGGCCAGGCTGGGTGGAGCTATTGAGCCTGGTCTAGTGGGAGGTGTCCCTGCCCATGCCAGGAGATTTGAACTTAGATGATGTTCAAGGTCTCTGCCAATCTATGGCCATTCTATCTATGATTTTGCATGTTGATTTTTTTGTTCAACGTATGTTAGTAAAACTACATGCAGCTTGTATTAAAAAAAATATCTAAAAGCTTATTACAATAATATAATACTCATATGGTTTTAAAAATATATTTAGAATAATGTGCTCTTAATAATTGCATGCATTAACTCATCTTCAGAGGAATTTAGTGGGTTTTTTTGTTGTTTTTTAATAAGCTTTGTTTTATTTTCTGTGCCTAGTTGAGGAAACTGAATTTGTGACAATGACTTAATGTTTTACTTCCAGTCAACTTTTTACAGTTTTGCTTTTATCTTCTACTATATGTCAATATCAAAACACAATAGTAGTAGGAGAAATATTTCCCAAACTAATGATGTATTTAAGTACATTCAATGTCCTCTATTAAATTCATTGCAAATCTAGATTCAGTAGTGTTTAGGTGATGGGCTTATAACAACCAGTTGAAGACAATGCAAAAATAGAAATTTGTTAAAATATTTAGCCAGCTATAAGAGAGAGACTGTGTCAAACACCTCCCATGTGCATTACAAAAATAGTGAGTATTCTGACATTTCATAAGCACAATAAATTGTTTTGTTTTGTTTTACTCACCAGTGAACTTCTCCCACAAGTTTTATTTTGAGTATTTTCATCAAACTTCAGAAGAATGTGTTTTGTTCTTATTTAGATGCTGTCTACAACTTATTGAAGACAGTCCGAGTGCTGTTCAGGAGGAGTTAGACCTCATTCGTGCTCTGGGTTACCTGGAAGAGTTTGGTGTGAAAATATTACCACTGCAAGGTACTGCATAATTTTATTCTTTGCATGATTACTTGAATCACAGGCATAAATATGCATGAGAAATAGTTACTGTTACGTAAGTGTGATATGATTAAACTAAAGAGTCCATATACTGCCTCCAAGCAGTTTACAGGCACATAAAAAATAATTTTTAAATAGAATTTTTTAGCTTGTGAGGTAAGAATGATTATTTGCATATGGTGTCTTTGTTTTTTGACTTCTAGCAGGACTTTAAAATACTGGTGACTTGAACAGAAAGTGAGCTCATCTTTTATTTGCCAAATAATCTGCACTTGCCTGTGTGCTTTAAAATAACAGGTAGGAGAGAGGTCCTTCATGTAGAGGCAGTTTTCATATCTCCTCTGCACTGCTTCATTGTGAAGTGTATAAAATGCAGTGACAGTGAAAGTGAAGTTTACAAGGTATTTCTTCTGGTGACATGCTTAAAACTAAACCTTTTGGAGCTCTGACTCCAGTGGAACAGGACGTTGTTGGACAAAAGTTGGAAAGAAGTTATGATTATGTACAATGAAGTTGCATGAACACTACTCATGGAACTGGCTGAGACGAGCGCTGAGCCATGAGATGTGCTGATGATAATGTTTTACTTCTGACATTGTGCAGAGAAATACTGGGATTTATGGAAAGCACTTCTGGTGCTTTCTACTTCATGGAAAATGAAGTAGATGTTCTCAGTGGCTGTGGTTACTTTACTTTGATGTTCTCTTTTTGTACTCTTTTTTCCAAGTATTTATTCAAGTGAATTGATGCTCAAAATGTTATATTCAGAAATCTTAAAATTTCTGGACTGAGACTGTCTGATTTCTAGATCTTGCAGTACTGGCCCATTGATATCTAGAGTAAAATTATTTTTCAGTCTGTTTGTTCAGCCTGTAAATAAGTGTATGTATTTTCCTCAACTTTTTTTGATGTGGACATGGAGGTATCATTTTAAAAAAGTAGGGATATACTTTTATTAACAGCATTAACAGTGTGTATAATACAACTGATCTAGATTAATTAGAATATGTGAAATCATGCATGTAATTTCATTAATGATCCTGACTTATCCTTGCTTCAGTATCCTTCATGTAAATCAAATTAATCTAATAAGATTAAAATTATGTTTTCATGTTTTAATGAAAGCCTTTAAATGATCTGTTACCTTGATAGAATGTCATTAAAGTAGCACTAAGGATCAGCTGTTCCCACAGCAATAGACTTTTTTTTGCAGTTCTGTTTTTACTTTTCTGTAGATCTTCCCCTACTTCTGTTTTTAGCTAACTTAACAGTTTAAGTTTATGAACTACCATTATGCTATATTGTAATAAAAATCTGGTTTGAAGACTCCTTATTAAAATAAAATGTTAAGACAAATCCATCTTCAAGTATTTGACCTATGGTATTATATCAGATTACTTTTAGTTATATTATGTGTTAAAAATTCCTGCTTAAATAGTCAGTGACTGGAAACATTTTATTGTTGTATACTAAAAAATGCCTATGATAGAATATTAAAAATGAAACTAAAAATATGACCTTTTCCTGCTTTTCCATTCTTATTCATTTTAGTCTAATTTCCAGAATTAATAGTTTTCATTACACTAATAAGTCTTTGCTCTTATTGAGAGGCCTGATATCCTGTTTAATATGCTAATATTAAATGTGCTAATGCAGAGTTTATGCCCATGCAGGCACTCACTGAGTGTTAAGTGGAATATCTGTGTGCTGTTCCTCTGCGCTCTGAGAACTTGCATGGTATGAAAGCATTATCTTTTAAAGCAGCACCTGAACTTAGCCACTCACTAACTAGCTAAATAGAGCACTGGAATCAGTTCATGGTACTAAATGACACAATTAAAATAATTTTTTAATTCTTGGTAAAATCTTTTTTGAAACACAGTACTAATTATAAGCTGCTCAGGATATGGTTGACAGAACCTGGTGATTAGCAGACTATCCTTCCACTTCCTCAGGAAAAAAGTAAATTTAAATGAGCTGAAGAGTTTACTAATGACAGTTCTTTCAGTCTCTGTGATGTATCTTGTTCATGCTAAATAAATGAAATCTTGGTTACAACATTTTAAACTAAAAACTTACAACATTCTAAACTAAAATGTTAATGCCTGTGTTAGCAGCCTTAGATGTTGTGAAAATTATAATTTAAAAAAATTGTATAAAGGTAAATCAGTTAATTGTACACATTTAAAAAGAGTGAATGTGAAAACATGAAACAAAAGAGTTTTTATTCAGGTCAGTTTTCCTCTTTTTGCTCCCTTCACAGCCTGACTTGCTAATGATTGGAGCTGGATATCCTGTGGTGTTATTTTAACTTTCTGTTTATAGGTATCATTGAGGATCTGCATGCAAACAGCTTTGAGCTGGTTTTCAAGTTGTGTTTGCATTCTTATATTCCCCAGCACCCCTCCTGTCCTGTGTTGTTTAAGCAGGAGCACAGCAGTCAAGTTCATTTGTGCAGTCTCTAAACCAGTTCTGCTTTCAACAGTGCGTTTGTGTTCCGATCGACTCAGTCTCATCAAGGACTGTCTGGCTCAGATGTCAACAAACTATAAACAGTCTGCTAAGCTCCTGGGACTGGCAAACCTGCTAAGGGTTGCAGGTAAGCTGTGTTAGTAAGCCCCTGAACTGCAGTGCAGTGAGCATTTATGGTATGCTTTAGGACATTTGAGTTGATCGTTAGAATATGCATTCAAAGATACCACTAAAAAGTCACCTGGAAGAGCAGTCACTGGGGAGGAATGAAGCATTTCACAGGAGTGGAATATTTCCTCTGTAAAACGGCTGAAATGGTCAGCTGCTCTGTTCCACTAATGCCTGAAATAAAAAAATGCCTTGTCCAATCTAGAGTAGGAGTAAAGGCTGATTTCAGATTGGAGGAGTTGTGGCTGAGAATATCTTGTTTTACAGTTAATTGGTAGTACTGAAATTACTGTGAATGTTATTACCTTATTAAATAAGGTAGCCTGATTTAATAATAGTTTCATTTAAGATGCAGGGGGAAAAATACTCTGTAAAGTGTGAATGTAAAAGCTGTTTGGCTTCAATCTATGCACGTATCTCCTTTGGGCACTAAAAATAATGTATTGAGTATTCATTTGAGGAGCTGAACATCTTCAGAGATTGAATCCTGAGGATATTAGGGGTATTTTTTAATGTTTTTTTTTTTTTTTATAGCCTACCTAAGGTATCTACCTTTTGATTTTTTTTTTATTTTTGAAAAATACTTGCTCAATGCAGCTGTAAACACAATACTGCTATATTTTTATGATGTAGAAATAGAATATAGAAATATAAAATAGTTTATGCAGCATGACATAAAAAATCAATGCATTCCAGCTTTGTCACTAAAACATGCCTGGCTAATTCTTTTCTCCCTCTCTATTTGTTAAATAATTTAAGTTTTTCTTCTTACATTTTCAGGAGGCTTAGTACTGGCAATTTTTTGCATAGTATTATAAATAGGGAGGGAGATACTCTAGACAGTTCTGTGAGGTTGGGAACAGAGGTATGGAAATTAGGCTGTTGACCTCCCAAGATAAGGTCCTAAGGAAAGGAGTCACAGGGAGCATCCTTACTCTGGTCAGCACAGTGCTGCTACATGAAAGGTGGAAGAGGGGATGGGATGGTACCATGCTGGGTAGCTGGATTCAACCTCTGTATTTAGTATGTAATGCATTGAAAGTTTTGAATGACAGTTGTTACTTTTTTCTTTGCTTGTAAGGCTTTTGGGGGAAAAAGTCTCTTATTGGTTCATAAGACAAGATTACTGCATAGCTCTTTCCTTCTCCTCTCTGCTTTGTCCCACCTACATCAAGTTAAAGTTTGTGAATTTTTCTCAATATTCTGGATTCTTTGGACTAATGCTGCTGATTTTTGTTTTACCTTCTTTTTGAATCTAAGTGATTCTCTTTGTGTAAAAGAAGGAAATCCAAGACTGAGAGAGATTCTATAAAGCTTTGTCTAGTAGTGTTATCCTAGTGCCTTAGCTGTAGGATTTACAGTGCCCTGGTATGTACCTTTGAAAAGGGATCAAACTCTTGGCTCCCATCTCCAGAGACTGAAAGATAGCAGACCCTGCATAGTATGTAGAGAACTTCAGGAATTTGTATAGAGTTCATGGATACATTAGTGTCTGTGTGCTAGTGTTACAATCACAGTGACACTTACTGAGTCACTTCTGAAAAGGGAGATTTAAGAGATAATTAGAGCTAGATGATGAAATGGCCCCCCAATTCTTCTCTTCCATGCACTTACCATGCTAGAGAAAACTAGAAGATGAATGTGTGAGATGCTTAATTTTTAAACAGGTGAATGATTTAAGAACTACTTATTCTACTGGTAATGTATTTATCTTGTGAGTGTTAAGCTCTCACTTTGGTGGTTAGCCTTGGGAGTAATGCTGATGGTTGCTCCTATGCTAAGTAGGGAATTTTACTACTAAAATTACATTTCAAGGGTGAGCCTTGTTAAGGAATACACTACTTAGACACTTTTCTCTTATGCCAATATACAAGTAACTTGGTTACTTTCAAAGTAATCTTTTGGTTATAGAATAACATTTTTTTAAATCTGAAAAATACAGCAATACGACATTCTCGTGAGTGACTTTCTGTGGTGGGGGATGTGATGGGGTGTTTTTAAAATTTTGTTTGACATAAGTAGTTTTAAGCTTTTGTGATTAAAAACGGTTTCACTGTCACTGAAGGATAACTAGTTGTAGTGCTTATATTGTAAAGCTATAATCTGTAGAGAACATTCATGAGTAAGATATGGATTTGGTATGAGAATGCCATAGTTCTGAATTTTATCTGAACTTAATTGTTTTAGGAGATAGTCTATCAAAACCAGATTTATTTAATTTTAAGAAACTCAGTATTTTTAAAATGATCTTGTTTGCTTGTTTTTCTGGATTTGGAAGCTGTTTACAGCTTCCAAACAGCATACCACTGTTACTGCAAATTGTTTGTGCCTGACTCTCTAGCCAATAATCCAGAAGATTACCCAGTAGTATACAAAGGAAACACAATTTTCATCGTTTCAAATCATGCATGTACATACAATATTTTTCCAAATTATTTAAGAAAGGCTGTAGACTGTTTGGTCCTCTGTGTACCTCTGAGGAGTGATAGAATAGGTAACCTTATACTGAATTTAAAGAGTCTTAGAATTTGAATAGCTAGGTTATTAATACCTTTGAAAACATTTTAAGTGTAATGCTGGTATGGCCTTCATCATAGTCTGTAATGAAGAGCACTGTGTAATTTGATGGTAGAGATTAAAAACATAAATTGAAACAAGACACGTAGAAATGTTGTTTATATACCTGTCATATTGTAATTTGAGTTACTGAGTTACAATTAATGTTTAATATTAATTAATATTATTAATACTACTGTTAATATGATGAAGAGTTATACTTGGACTTGGTAGCCCTATTGTGTGTTAACAGACACTAGTATTATTCCAGAAATCAGTTTATAGACAAGAGGGCAGATCATGCATACAGATTCTAAGATTTTTAAATTAGTATATTTTATTTTAAACTAAATATTAGAAAAGGAAAACCTTTCCTGCAGTTTTAGTACAGATTAGTCTTTGCAGGTGTAAAACTACTGGGAAAAGGTATTGTGATTTCTAACAGCTTACAATGAAAGCAAATGGTTTTATTGAGGTATTTTGGGATGGGTCTGCATACTGGATATTGATAAAGGGGATTGAACTTTATGGACCTAATGAAGAATTAGATAAAATGCTGCCAGGAGAAATATTTGATTTTTGTCCTTAATTGATTTTCACTGCTTACACAATTACCCTGATCTATGAGCTACCTTTGCTGTGTAAGAAGCTCTGATTTTGTCCTCTGGAACATACTGGCATTGGTTGTGCATGTTTGAAGTTGTGGTCCCTTCTGTTCCAAATACACTTAAGAGAGTGTTGTCTTGTGTTTTGTCTGCTCAATGGATGAATTTCAGTATTTTCCCCTCTCGGCTTTCTCTGCCACTCCACCCCATGTAATTACTGAATGGGAAAAACCTGCTTGCTACATCTGCCCATGTCTATGCAAATTTTTTATGTGTGTGTCTATATAGAGCATAAAGCATATCCTATGTTTTATTATATATAATAGATCCTAAGGACATACATTTTTTAATTTAAATTTTAAAAGAATGCATTTATTGTGGATGCAAGGGTAGATTGTCAAGAGTTATTATAAAGGAGCTTTGTGAACTATGTACTCTAAACAAAGTTTGCTTAGAGAGCAGTGCTGAAGTGAGTAATAGAATTTATATTCATAGTTATCAAAGTTAAAATCTTGCTTAGGTAATGATATATCAGCTAGCTTCTTAATTGCTTTAAAGTATTTGATTAATTACAGTGAACTTTACTTAAGCCTTATGTCACTACCTCTGTAAAGTAAGCCCACAACTGTTATCTTAATTTCACAGATGGGTAAAGTGAGTGAGGAAGAATGTGCTTAGCCTGACAGCCAGAAAATCTGCACATGCACAGGGAGCTGGAGCTGCTCTGTGTCTTGCAATCCTCACTTAATTTGTGCTCTTTGTTAAGAATGGGTGTAAGGAATTCACTTTATGCAATTACTTGAGTAGATGTGTGCAAAAAAAAGTAGGAAAAAAAGCTTCTGTGTCAGAAATCAGAAGCATCTTCTCTACTCTTACTGTATATCAAAAAGATCTATTGAGTGTTGGTCATTATTTACTTTGTCAGGCTCTCTAGAAATGTTTCCATTATTCTCTGTGCTCACAACTTCCTATGGTAATTTATTTAATTTTCATATTCATACTTGAATCTAGTAGCTTTAAACTTTGCTCAGATTCCCAAGTTAAAGCTTATTTTTGAAATCCATCTTTCTTAACACTGACTTTCTTGCATTTGGAATTAACCACATGGATGGCTCCAATCTCCTAGATCTCCTAAATCTAGGCAACATGGAATTTCTGAAGTGTATATATACCATGTTGATATCATTTGACTTCTAAGTTTTAATGGCATGATTTCATTCAGGATAATGTTATTTTATCCACTCACAAATAGTATGCATCTTACCCAAGGTATTTCAATAAGCCTTTTTCTTTATATAATCCAAATTGGATCCAACCTTTTAAAAAGCATTTGAAAATCCTTTATTTCTCAAGAAAAAAACCCTATTATTTCTGAGCTTTCCTGTTTTTTCTCTTTTGTTATTTTTATTAGAACCTCAGATTCATTTAAGTTATCCCCTTCCACTGTCCAGTTCCTGAGTTTGAGTCTGTATGTCAGGTGTTATCATTAAGGCTTGAAGCAGAATTACTACGTCATGTAATCAGGTCACCATTTGAAGAGTTTTGTCATTCCTATCTTGGTTTTAAGTCAAGGATAGCTGTCAAAATGGCAAGGGAGACAATTTAGAATTCAAAATTTTATTTTTATAAGATTTTATTATTAAAATACTATCAAATGGTGGTATTTTAATAATAAAATCTTATAAAAGGAAACCACAAGGTACTACAAAGCTGAAGCAGTGAGTTTTTCTATGTCTGAATAGAAGACAACAACTAAACTGCAGCAGTGAGCATTATCAGTCACTGCATGGTTCATGAAAGGTGTGTGGAAAAGGGCTTCACTCAGGGATTCGCTGAGTAACTCTGGAGCCAGTGGTTGTTCTGTGCCATAACAGTGAGTGCCAAGGTAATGCAAGTGTCAATGAATGGAGATAGGATGAGCAAGTGTAGCCATTGGCAGGAAGGAAAGTTATCTTTATATTTTATACTTGTGCTTTTGTGAAACATGCAGAGATGTATCCTGCTGCACCAAAAGCCCCTGGCTGAAATATTTGGAATGAGGGACTTGATAACATACATAAGCTCAAGCACAGTTAAAGAAACCATTCCTTGGTCCAAATGTTCTTCCTTTCTTTCCTTCAATCCACTGATTTTTAAGTGGGTATAAATAGCAGTGATTATTTTGTCTAAAATCTGAGGGGTAATAGTTTGATTGTTTCTCTTGACTTTTCTTTGTGTCTGCTACTTAGTCAGATCTCTCTGTAAGAAGTCAATCTGTCAGGGTGAAGTGGGCAGCAGGAGGTGAGTGGCAAGTACGTGTCCCTCGCTTAGAGAATGACAGTTCACATTTAGCTGGTGAGGATAGAAGCACCTCTTTGTCATCTGTAATTGCTTTTGCCCGAATGAGAGGCTCCCAGGTTCCAGAGGGCAAAATTTTGCAGCAGGAGAGCCTTGAATGTGATTAATTTGCAGCATCGAGTGCTGGCAGTATATTGAGCAGGAGGCCAGAAGATAAAATGATGGGAAGCTAACCTGTTCTCCCAGCTGAGTTAGTCGTGATGTGCAGGGATTAGGGGAGGCTTGATTGAGTTCAGTAATTAGGGTAACTTCACTTGCCTGAATGTCATTGTAATGCAACTGCTATAGCTTTCCTTTGGAGAAAGCTTTAAAAAGAAATT
Organism: Polioptila caerulea; assembly: GCA_013397295.1. Taxonomy (NCBI): domain Eukaryota; kingdom Metazoa; phylum Chordata; class Aves; order Passeriformes; family Certhiidae; genus Polioptila; species Polioptila caerulea. Next base: position 605,574 of record VYXF01006253.1, on the reverse strand, counting down.
TGCTTTGTCTGTGGTGATGGATCTGCAAAGTGGAGCTAAAAATAACATCTATGCAATTTAAGAACATGTACTCTTTAAATGGTTTTTGAAACTGGATCTGTTTAACCTTCTGAAATATTTGCATTTCACAAGTTGTACTAATACAATTTCATAAACCAGTGCCCTTTTCAAATGATTGTAACAACACTGACTGCATAAAATTGCTTTTAATAATAGAGGAGAAGCACAAACAACAAGCTTGCATTTAAAAAATCCACTTCTTTTTATTCTAAAAATTCTTGCCTAAATTAATAGATAATTTTTCCTGTGTATGTTTTGTCACCTTGTCATACAGTGCATGGACATACATAGTATTTTGAGCACAAGACTGGACAAACTAGTGCCAGCAAATTGTTCACTCTAAATTGAAAAAAGCTTTAAAAAAAATAGATGAGTAGTAAAAGGTGACAGGTATAAATGTTATTTGTATTGACTTTAACTGACTTTGAGAAGGAGATTAGATGTCTCATTAGATTTTCATCTATGAATGCTGATGTATTAAAATTGAGGTCAGGATGTTTTCTACAAAGATTCTTGACGAAACTTTAGTCAGAAGGCTTCAATAGTATNGGGGGGGGGAAAACCAGAACACGAGGCTTATAAAAAGAACCAAAATATGCACCGCAACACTTTAAAAAAAATAGATGAGTAGTAAAAGGTGACAGGTATAAATGTTATTTGTATTGACTTTAACTGACTTTGAGAAGGAGATTAGATGTCTCATTAGATTTTCATCTATGAATGCTGATGTATTAAAATTGAGGTCAGGATGTTTTCTACAAAGATTCTTGACGAAACTTTAGTCAGAAGGCTTCAATAGTATCTAAAGTGTAACTTCTAATTCATAACTAGTGCAAGAGGCATTGTCCAGAAGGTCTGGTGACTGAGACAGATGTATGATGTGGAAAAATTAGTTTCAGTTCTACTCACTCAATTGGTGAGGTTAGGGATTTTTAAATGCTTACATTTTCTCATCTCGTGCATTATTTGGAGCCATGAAGTGGCAGTTTAAAAGAGGTCTTTGTATATTATAAGAAAACAAGCATTTCCATTTTTTTCCTCTATTACGGTACATAGACTTTTTTTTTCAATGTCAGGATTTTGATTTATGTCACTTAGCTTAAATATCAGTTTTGATCTATGCTTTGGCCATCACATAGATGCAATTTTCAAAATCTTGTCTTAACCTTGGCATAACATGCTAATTGGTTTGGGGTTTCTTGCGAGATACCATGCCAATGGTTTTTTAAATACTAACTCCTTTTATTGTTTCCCTCAGGAAAAAGCAGGTAATTTTATTTCTGTTTTGGTTTCAAGAGGGGCTTTTCATATTGTGATATATAGTTAATCCTTAAGAAATAAAATAGCAAGTTTAAGTTGACCATTAATTCCAATTAACTAATAGAAAGTTTGATTTTTTTTTTTTTTTTTTTTCCTTTCAGGAGATGATCAGATGGAGAGAAAAGGTCAAGTTTTAATCCTTTTAGTGGAGCAGGCTCTCAGTTTCCAGGACTACAAAGCAGCTAGTATGCATTGCCAGGAGCTCATGGCTGCAGGTGAAGTGAATAAATAGGGGATGCATGAGGTGATGGTGGTGGAAATTTGTGTTCTGACTTTTGTCTACTGTGGGGTGTGGCTCTTCAGATTGTTCCATTTCATTAAAATAGCAGTTACATCTCATTAGTGGAAGTGCACTGGCATTGAATAGAGACACATACAGCGAATACTGCATGGAATAAGTGTGTACTGAATTGTTCGATGTGTAACCTCAGGGAGCTTTTCTGTATGCCTCTGGGAACCATAATTTTTACTTCTTTCTACACTGTAGTCCTCTCAGACACGTAAAACCATGTGGCTGCAGCTAGCAGGAAAGTGCAGGTCTTTTAGAAGTCTACCTTTCAATCAAAACTCTTGAGATACTTATATATTTGTGCTATTTATATAATTTGTGTATGTGGCAGTATGAGTGGAGGTAAATGAAATACATGTGTCAAGATACTAAGGAAGATGGGATTTGTTTCTTTGGGTTTTCTTTTCTGCTTTGAGAGTGGGGGGAGGAAATTAAGATGTATTGAGATTTCTTTTCAATATATCAAGTGATTTATTTTATACTTTGTTTTTTACAGCTACTCCAGTAAGGTGTTCAGTATCATGCTCTGAAATAAATGATGATTTTCTTACTGTAATATGTAAAAATATAGGATGTAAGCTTACAAATGCCTATTTTATTGTAATTTACAATATGATAAAAAATATCATTTTGGTCATATATTTGGTCAGTCTAAAGTTGAGCTACATCTCTGTTTTATGGAGCCTTTATGGTTCTTTTTTCAGGAGGTGTTAAGCCTTGACAGGAACACCACATGCCTTCCTTGGTCTCATCTGATAAGAATTAGGCAGCATCCTCATTTCTCTTGTGATAGGAAGTGTGTTTTGTGTTCCCTTGTAGGTTATTCTAGAAGCTGGGAAGTGTGCAGTCAGCTTGGGCAGTCGGAAGGCTACCAGGACCTGGGCATGCGCCAGGAGCTCATGGCCTTTGCTCTGACACACTGTCCCCCCAGTGCCATAGAGGCACTGCTGGCAGTCAGCAGCTCACTGCAAACCCAGGTACCTGTGTCTAGAGCTTCTTTCATGAAAGTTCAGTGCATACCAAAGTGAAGGGGACTTGGGCTCATTATCAAGTTTGTTCCCTTAAGTTCTAAACTGCAGTATGTTTATGTTTGTTCTGCTCTTCTACTTTCATTGTTACATTTCAGCACATGAGGTTTCTTTCTAAGCTGATTTGTGGGATGAACTGGTATCTCAAGTAGAAGTACAATTGTGTTCTCTGTTATTAGTACTTTTAATTTCTTTATTGATTGCCTGATTTAAACATTTTATTTGCAAATGCAGTTGATGAAATGTTTTAATATTTTCCAGGTATTTATACTTTGTAATGCAACTTCATTAAATGCCCACATAAATGTCTATTAAGGGTTTATTCTATGATTTTTATCATCTTTACCCAAGATGCGATGAAATTATTTTCTCACAGATTTCAGCAATGTAATGGTTTTAACAACTACAGAAGGCTTTGTGTCTGAGCAATCTTTATTAACTCTGCAATGACTGAATGATAGAGTCACGTCTTTCGTGTTAAGCTGTTCGCAGTATATATGTGAGAACACATAATTGTGGCATTTAAATACAACTTATGTCAAGGTGACATAGCAAAACTTTTATTTGAAACTGAAATGTTAAATTTCTGTTCACTGTTATTGTGGCTTGGCCTACATACTTTGACTTGTTTGAGTTCATAATTGTCTTAGTTTTCTAAAAGTTCATAATGTTCTTAGATTTATAATTGTGTAATAGAAACATCTTAGAGGTCTTTGGACACAATGTAAAAATGGGGGAGAAGGGAGTCATAGCTACAACACCTGTGCAGCCTGATCAAGGCAGCTGAAAGTGTGTAGCCTTTTCCTTAAAAAATCCCCCGAGTAGCAGTGTCTGTGAGAACACAGGGAGCATGTGAAGGTGGAAGTTCTGTGCAGAACTTCTGCTCACAAAGCCGCTGTCCTGGGGAACTCTTGTCTTTGTGGAGTTGCCCAATGCCTCAGAGTCTCAGTTCAGAACATGTTTTCATGACATTTGTTTAACCTACCATGTACAGCCTGGTACATAAAATTCAAGAAAAGTAAAAAAATTCTTAGATTGCGGCAAAAATATTGCACAAAATTCATGGAGAAGGGAAGGTCATTTGGACTACAGCAGTGAGAGGATGTCAGAGATGCTGCCTTTTCTTCTTTGCATCTTCTCCTACTCCCTCTTCTATCATGGAAGCCTTTATGTCACAGTTTCTTGGATTTCCTGTGAAATCAGTCATAATTCTTTCATTGACTTATTTGACTTTCATTGACTTATTTGGCAAAAGATAATATTTATTTCATGTTTATAGGTTCTTTATCAGGCTATGAATTACCAGTTTCTTCCTTCTGAAGGCAGTGAGAATTCAGATATCTCTGGGCATTCTTTGTTGATCAGTAAGGATACAGAGGTAAGTTTTAATGTGAATTTTAAAAGTTATAATTACTTTGTTCTACAATACTCTAAGAACTGATTTTGAGTTTTTAGCAACATCCCTGTGCCTACTTGATAAAACGAGCAACATCAGACATACAGTACTTCCTGTTGTTAGATTAAGTTCAAGGTTTTGCTTGTGTACTTAGGCTTTGTTCTGATACTTAGTTGCTTCTTCCTACACAGTCTTAGCACCATTCAAAAAAAACCCCATAAATCCAGAGGCAGGAAAAGTGCAAAAAAATTTATATTAAAATAGACATTTATATTGTTGTTTTTTTTTTTTGTCCCAGTTGCAAAACAAAATATTTTAAATCTGAAATACATATTTAACCAAAAATGTTTTGAATTAGTTATTTTCCCCTTAGTTCTGTGCATCAGGAAGTCAGAACCTTGTTATTTTATTATTTGTATATTGTTTGTATATTGCATGTGAAATTATTTTTATGTGTAAGATCAGAAGGAACATGGAGTGTTCCAGAGGCAGGATGACAGGAAACAAGCCTTCTATTATTCTTTCTGCTTTTATGACTCTTTATTATTTTATGTCTCTATGTGTATAATTTTATACTTTTCTCTCCTTAAAGAATAGTAATTATTTACCTATTTATGAAAACAGGAATGTTTTTCACCCTCTTGGAAGTGGAAAATCCTATATTTAATTTATTCTTTTCTCTGTTTTTTGTTTCGTTAAATAGGTGAGTGATAAATAAATCTAGGGGTGAGGAGAGGGGTCAAAAACCTTAAAGAAATAAAGCAAAGAAAAGATGAAAAGGGGATGGTGAAACAGGGAAGGAAAGAAAGAGAAGGTTCACGTTGGATAGGGTGGCTTTTTGAGAAATTATGTGAATTTCAGCCTCCTTGGAGAATATGTCCCTATTTAGTGTATGGCTTTTATGTATGTACATGTGTATATAAATATACATGTGTATGTATATTGTCTTACTGTATATGTCTATACATAAATGTATAGACATATATGTACACGTATGTATTTGCATCTATATAGAATAAATGTCAGGAAGGTAAAATAGCACTGTAAACAATATTCAGAGGAAGAGGGCCAAACAGTTTGTGTCTACCAGCATCATCAATATGAAAAACAGGTCCTTTTCACTGGTACAAATGCTTTTTATTTTCTGGAAATCAGTAGATGCATCTCTCTGAGTGGGAGGTTAAGTAGATGTTAATATAATTGATATGGGTGTGGATGCATATGTTTACAGTATTTTAATGTCTATAAAAATTTGTCATGCATCACCTTTCATGTGCTGTACTACTATATTGTGGCAGAACAATTAGGCATGCATATATAAATGATTCAGAAATTTATTCAAAGGTTTATCAGAGTTGAGTAAACTCACTAATTAACTTTGCTATCCTTTCAGTTGGCATATTGGAAGCAATTTTCATTATGCTGGAGAATTGACATTCAAAAATTTCTCCAACATAGCTNTATGTACATGTGTATATAAATATACATGTGTATGTATATTGTCTTACTGTATATGTCTATACATAAATGTATAGACATATATGTACACGTATGTATTTGCATCTATATAGAATAAATGTCAGGAAGGTAAAATAGCACTGTAAACAATATTCAGAGGAAGAGGGCCAAACAGTTTGTGTCTACCAGCATCATCAATATGAAAAACAGGTCCTTTTCACTGGTACAAATGCTTTTTATTTTCTGGAAATCAGTAGATGCATCTCTCTGAGTGGGAGGTTAAGTAGATGTTAATATAATTGATATGGGTGTGGATGCATATGTTTACAGTATTTTAATGTCTATAAAAATTTGTCATGCATCACCTTTCATGTGCTGTACTACTATATTGTGGCAGAACAATTAGGCATGCATATATAAATGATTCAGAAATTTATTCAAAGGTTTATCAGAGTTGAGTAAACTCACTAATTAACTTTGCTATCCTTTCAGTTGGCATATTGGAAGCAATTTTCATTATGCTGGAGAATTGACATTCAAAAATTTCTCCAACATAGCTTTCCTTTCCCGCCCTCTCCCCCCCCCACCTTTGGTTGTGGTTGATTGTCTCTTTAGAATTGGAAGTAGGTAGACAATTGACCTGGCAAGTTTGTATGTTGCTGCACTGAGGTGTGTTTCCCTTTCTTTTCCTTGGCATGTCATGTTTCAGACTGTTACACTAGGAAATGAAGTTCTAGATATTTGCTAATTCTTTCCTTTTATTCTCTCAGTTGACTTAATAGGGATTTATAGCTTTTTTTCATTTCTTGAAATGACACAGGAGGAAACATAGCCAAAAATTTACTCACTATGTAACTTTTGCATTGTTACAGACATCTGCATTGCTAGAAAAGCAATATATTCAATAACTCAGTTTATCTGACTTCACAGAATCCCATAACTGCAGTTCCTGTAGTTACACTTCATCTAATTCCTTGTGCTTCCACTTAATTGTCTTGCACAGAATTTTAGTTTCTTTAAAGAAAAAAATAAACAAACTGGAAGAATTTTCTCCCTTTTCTTGTACTCCTTTCATTTTCACTTACATCCTGATTAACTTACAGAATCCTTATTTCAGGGAATTGGCAAATCTTCCTTCTCACTGATACCTTTTAAAATTTGTGTTCTAAGTGTCAGTTTTCTTACCTTGACTTGTTAAAGGTCTGGCATACATATGTTTTTTTTCTATTGCATTCAAAATATCTATCTGTGAGTATATCAGTTTCATTTTCAAACCTTTAGTGACCTTTTTCTATCCCTCTTACTTTTGTCTAGCATTGAATTATTAGTCTCTCCTGCCATTTCTTCTTTCATGTCAACCAACATCCCCAGCTGGTCATACCTTTTCATCAGCTTTCTTCTGGTGAACTCTTCCATAGAAATTTCTGATGTAATTTCATTTTTATTCAATTTTACCTCCAAATTTTTTCCCCTAAAACTTGCAGAAATCTTGATAGGAGGTGGCTGTGTATATACGTAGACTGCTTAGAAATGGTTCATTTAATGTTGCTGTCATATTGACTTCAGCATAACTTTTCTCCAAGTTTTTGGTGTCCTACTCTAAAAGAAATTCATGAATGCTGTGATAAAGATGCACATCATTATTCTGTCAGAGCTAATGCATTTGCATAAGCTTTGTGCCAGCTTTTCACTGTAATTTGAACTCATGGAATCCATTTGAGAAGTTGTCCTGTGGAAGCTATGGTGATTCCAATATACTAGATTATTTTTAAGCAAAATGTTAAGTTTCACCAATCCTCATCCTTTTTACTTCCTCATCCTTTTTACTTCCTCATCCTTTTTACTTGTGTGTTCTACAAATGCTTGAACAACTAATCTTGTGCTTCTCAACCAGAATATCTTGGTGAGAAGATTAAGCTCTTGATTAATGAAAAGCTTTTTAGAATATTAATTGTAAAATTATTAAATTCAAATAAAATGCTTAGTCATTATATACTGTGTTGTGTATAAGCACAAAACAATATTAATCAATTGCCTTGTAAGTGAGCTCTGATTTTTTTTAAATCTGCATAATACTTAAAATATGTTTACATCTGTTATTAATCATTATTTTTTGCATATCTGAATATGAAAGCATAATTACTGTGAAGTGGCATATCAACCCAAGAGAAATTAATTTCAAAGTGTTTTTGAAAATGAGCTCTTGATAGAAAAGCAGATGTGTTTTCTAGAGGAGAATATGTTCAAATTATAAGAATGATTTTCTTAAAGAAAATAAAATTTCTGATTAACAGAGCATTAGTGTCTTTTTCAGTTTTCCCAAGCACTATATCTGGGAAAAGACATGAGGTCTGAGAACATTTGCTTACATTAAATTGGTAGGTCACACATTGTTATCACAGCTGGTTAGAAGTTATTAGAGAATCATGATCAGTTATCCTCTTGTCCTTTAGCTGCTGCCCCAAAATGTCTATTCCTCTGTCAGATCTGCAGGTGTTAAGCAGCTGTCTTAATTACTGCTGTGTATCTCAGGCAGTCATCAAATCCTGTATTTCAGCAGCTGATTCAAATGCATTGTGTCTGCTTAAGGCTGGGTTACTTCTTTGTTTCCAGTGATTTTATGGCCCTAGTAAGAGCCTGGGAATTCAGTGACTCCTGAATATTGGTGTTGTCATCTTGAGCTGAATCTTTCCCATAGTCTCTCATTTAGGGTCTGGTTTATCATTGCAGGACTGGAGTTTTCACTTTTAATGGTTCATAGCTGTAACAGACATTGAAAAAAATGAAAAATCCCCATTATAAAACCCTCCAAGACACACACAAAAAAATGTAGATTCTACATGAATACTTATGTAAAAGAGACTATTTTAAATTCCTGTTTGGCAATGGAAGTGCCAAAAAGGGAAGAGGGAGACCTAATGTGTGATGCTCTGTTTTTGAACAGACTCTGTTCTACTTCATTTTGTTTCCTTCACAGTCTTGACATATAATGATTCTTAACATATAAAGTGTATGCAGTGTATGGTTTTTGCATGTTTTAATCCTTGAACCTCAATTGATTGATGTTAAAGACCAAAACCAATCCTAAAATCCGTGCTGCTATTGTTCTAATTTATTACTACCTCTTGTGTGGCTTGTCTCAAAATCAGGTGGCTTTGTTATTTGTCCTCCCATTAGACTCTTTGCAATTATATAAGTGTATATAGGAGCAAAGGTGTGTATATATATATGTATAAACATATGCTGTATGTATATATAAAAATATTTTAGCTGTTAGAGTAACTTGATAATTCAGGGTTTGTTGGTTGTCTTTTTTATACCATTTAGATTCAAGCAGATTTTCAGTCAGCTAATTTGGCTGCTATTAAATAAGTTGCTGTTGCAACTTATTTTGATTTTAATCAGAAATGCTTACTTTATAAAGGATGTCAGGAAGAATTAATAGAAGAAAATAACTTCCCCCAAACACCTCTCAGAAGCCCCAAAATATAACTTCTCCCTAAAGATACAATTAGGCGATACAATTAAAGTTGTTTTCTTGAGATGAGATCTCTAACCTTATTTATGAAATAACTTCTTTTGTGAGAGATTAATTTGGGATAGTAAAAAGTTTTAACCTGGAAACGTTGCTGCTCCAGGTACAGAGTAAAATGGCTTCTCAGAAAACAAAATTTCTTATTTGTGCTGAAAAAACTGTAATTACTTGTAGGAGTTGAAATTATTTTTAGAAAAATGAAAGTCAGTAGACTTTATCTGATAGCAGTAGTGCCATAAGCATTCACACCTGCATACAACTTAGCTCATTAGTTTTCACACTGCTGAAGGTGGTTGATTTAAAGAAAAGTGTTATGCTCAAATACAGTTGACAACTTGGGTGGGATTTTTCTTTCTCGTTCTGTTTAGGTTTAGTTTTGGTTAATATTTCCTCCGTGAAAAATCAACTAGGTGTCTCACAGCATCTACTTGGAAATGATGGTAGAGCAAAATTACTATCCTGTGTTTAATATAAATTACAAAAAGTTATCTTAAGTACTTAAGCACTTAAAGTGGTTTATTTAAAAAACACATGAAAAAGAAATTCTCCCCCCAAGCCACTAGGCATAGGATTTTCAGTTGTTTTTAACTTTTCAGAGCAGCAAAAATTCTGACAGGTTGTACTTGGCATACACTTTCTTCATTTGGTGAAGCAAGAGCTGAAATTCCCAGTTTAGCCAGTTGGTTCATCAGTGGTGCATCTGTGAAATACACAGTATGATTTCAAAAAAGATTAAAACAAATGCCAATGGACTTAAGATGAACCTGCTACTTCAATGGTCAGCTTGAGGCAGTAATTTATTGTACATTATAGTAAAAGGTATTAAAAATAAAGTTTTCTACATGGAATTCTACCTTATTGAAGCTGATACATTTTTCCTCTGAGGTTACAGGGGGATGTATTTCTCTTCCGCATAACTTGGCATCCTTTGGCTCTCATGTTTGAAATTTTGTCATGAGGTAGTAAGTTGTAAACTAATTCTTCCCATGCATTTATACAGGTAGAATTTTTTCTATTTCAATTTGCTTCATTGTATGGAGAATAGTAGAGTTGTTAGGAATAAACATACGGCTGTTAAAGTTGGCTATATGGGGGAGAATATTTTGTGTTTTTTTGCAAAAGCAGTGTGTTTACCTCAGTAATCTAATTACATCGTTATGACTAATGTGCACACATTGTATAGCATGTGATTAACACAAACCTTTAAGAACTGGATTAGCCCAGATCAGACAACATGGATGTTCTGGCTATTATTTACATGCTTTACATGAGGAAGAGCTGGTGTAGAGAGCCTCATTTGTTGAATATGTCTGTTTTTGAGAGTGGAGTTAGGTGTGACTTGATACTAACTGAAGGTATATGTGCATGTATTGCAGAAGCAGTTTTTGACTGAGAAAAGGTTGGGATTCTTGTAGTCTTTTAGGCTGGCTGTTTTCAATATTTTGTATACCAGCTGCAGAATTTCAAAGCTTAATGATTCGTTATCACTTGGTCTAGAGATGTATATTTACATCTCTGCCATTTCCCCTACTAGGAATTCAACTTAATTAATACTACCTCCGTAAAAATAAAAGATTAGTTGCTAATCTAGCTGATCTAGTATCAGCTTTCTTGAATTATCAAAGATTAACTTCAGTATACTTGAGCCTCACATATGTAGAGAGGTGATTATTTTAGTGGAAACATTGAAAATTTATGCAGACCATTGTCATGATAAATTTTTGAATTAAAACCCGTGCTGTCTGTGGAAACAATGGGTGATAACTGAGTGAGGGCCCAAATGTTCTGCTGATGACACTGCTTGCTACTCAGTTAAACTCCTAAATCACTTTTAGTTTGTCTTTTGTTTATTATTGGCAGCTGCTGCGTGAATTAATGATCAATTCAAATGAGTTATTAATATAGTAACCCTGAACTCTAATGCATTTGTTTGGCTTTAGGTCATTAACCTAATTATAGCAGGAGTCTAACCCTTGCATTGTGTGTTGGGTATGTCACAGGATGAAACCAGCGTCTCCTCCGGCCAGTCCGCCGATTTGTTGTACTGGACGACATCCAAAACCATGGAGGTGTTGTCCAACACAACTCTGACTACCAAAGCCATGCTGCACGCTGTCAGTGATGGGCAGTGGTGGAAGAGATCATTAACTTATCTGCGACCATTACATGTAAGGGATTGCTGACGTGTCTCCAGATGTTTCCACATTTGTGATACATTAGTAGAGAAACTCAGCTCCTTTGTAGGACCTGATAACTGAGGGCCTCTCATCAATAAATGAACTCATGGGACTGCTTGCAAGGAAATCCCAGTGAAGGAAGGGGTCTAAAGCTGCTTTCTAGTCTTTTTTCTCAGCATAGTGTGAGAAGGCCTAATTGAAATTTGGCAGAACTTAAAAACTTTGGGGAAAAAAGCACAGTAAAGCCCACTCTTTAAATACTGTTATCTTGTATTCAAAGCTGTTCCTTTTCAGTTTATCTTTTCTACTTTCTCTGTTTCAGTGAATTTTCTATAATATTTATGATGCTTTTTCTGACACTACTTTTGATATGATTCTCTTTCCTTTTTTAAGAATACTGGACTTCATTCAGAACTGGTTTATGTAAGATGACTCCTTTCTTGCTCCCCACTGAATTCAATGATCTTTTCATTTATGTTTTTTTCCCTTCTGCACAGTGTTTACAGAATTTTTATGAGCTGTTTTTACAACTAGGCTAAACTGTACTTACTTTTCCCAGGGCCAAGAATTTGGAGATGTATTAAAAAGTGGGCCTGGAGAAAATGCTACTGTGGAAAAACAAGGCTGTCATCCGTTTTATGAGTCTCTAATTGATGATCCATATGTTGCAGAAGTAAGTCACAGTTACAGAATTCTGCAGGTTTTTGTTGAGATCTTATATTCAAGTGAAAATGCAGAGTTTTTGATTATATGTATGACTTGAAATTCTGTGCCATAGTAGGAAAAAATCCAGAATTAAACCAAGGAAAGCAAATGTAGGAACAAGGATCACTGTGTGTGATGCAAGTGGTCCAAATAAAAATGCAGGTGTAGAGTACATGTGTCATTTGTCTTTTTACTTCTAGTCTGAAGTCAGCTATGGAACATACCAGAGCAATTCTTTGGAAAGCTTTGCTGAAGTGTTGCTGAGAACAGGGAAACTCGCAGAAAAAAAGGGCCAAGGAAAAGACCTACTTCCAACTACAGAAGGTATGGAGATATTGTATATATTCACTCCATATATAGTAAATACAGAAGTATCTGTAGGTGGGTTTAAGTGTGGAGAATTGCAGAAGTATTGTCTGGGTGTTTTGCATGAATCGTGGTGTGGTTTAACAGCTCTTGTTGGTAAGAAGTCTTGTTAGAAGTAGCTGCAGAATTTTCAAGGAATTGGTGACTTTGAAAGGAGTTGCTCAGCAAAGACTAGAAAAATGAAAGTTGTCTTTCAATAAGCAGAAAGTATAATTTGGGGGTTGGCAGCGATAGGAGGAATTGCTGAAGGTTTCTGGAATATTACCAAGTACAGATAATGGGAATTTGCAAGCCAGTGTGAGTTATTCCTCTGTATGCCTGCATGTTCAAGCTGGTGAGATTCTGTGCCACTGTGTATCCAGGTTTCAGTATTGCAGGTTCATTGTAGTATTTTATTTACCAATTAATGCTTAACTACAGTGTCTGGAGTCATCAGAACTTTCTGTCTTCTGAAATGTCTACATGTTACAGGTTATATTTAATAATTTTTTAACTGAAACAATTTCACTTTAAAAAAAACCCCAGAAATTACAAAAAAAACCTATGGTTGTTTATATTTTCTTTTGGTTGTCTCATGCTGATTTAAGAAATTACCTTTTAAATATTTACATGCTGTTAATGTCTTTTGAAGGAAGATATATGTATTATTATACTTGACTTGTGGTAAATTCTGTCATAAAAATGAGTATATTAAATCACTTGCTATATGCGAAGTTTCAAGATAGGCTTTCTTCATAAGCCACACATTTACTCAAACTGTTTCATGAAAAACAGCATATTTGTCTTAGAAGTGTATGATTCAGTAGTTTGATATATGTGGTATTTGTACAGGTAACCTGTGTAGTTCTAATATAACAACACTGTGAATCAGAAAAGGTTAGCAACAGCTTGTATAAATTGGGTGCGTGTGTGTGTTTTATTCTCTACATGCTCTTTTAATGCAAAAAAATCCTTCAAAATCAGTACTTAAAATCTCATTTGTTGCGTGCTGATTGCCCATAGGCCTTTAGCTTTGATTCCTGAGTCTTAAAGGGGGAAGGGAGCAAGGATTAAAAAGTGTTTATTGCTTTCTTAGGGAAAATTATTTAATTGGCAGATCTGTGGTAGTAGTTCCTGTTCAAACTTGAGTAACTGGAACTGACTGCTTACAATTCAGTGGCTGCTTTTGAGATGGAAATTTCAGTGTTGGGGTCTTTTGCTTAAAGAAGAGAAGGAATTTTAGACTCTGGCTTCATTTTTGAGCTTCTATCTCCTTCTTCTTAAGTGTGCAGCGTAATATTTTTGCCATTTAATACTTCCATCCCACCACTTTTATTTTACAGTCAGAGTTTTGTTTAGGAGGCCCTCCAATTGTGCTCTGAAACAGTTTTGTGTTTTCCTCTGGAAAAATGGGCTGTGTTTATTCTGGACTCATCAGTCCTGCTGTGTATTACTCCTCCTGGTAGTCAGTAAACTGTTCTTAAACATAAGTGTAACACAGCTTTCTGTAAATAATTGGATTAATAATTTGCTATTTGTGGTGTGTTTAGCCCTGGATTAATGGTATTGGATTCCATCTCTTCCCCCTTCTTAAACCTTTGCTTTATCAATTCTCATGGAAGTCCTTATGATGAGTTAACATGTTCAGGATTGCACAGCTTGAAATTGTACATATTGATAGCACGATGCTGGAGTTTAAGAAATCACACAGATATGAATCCCATTTATTATTCTGCAGTTTTAGAATTTTCAGGCTTCCTGTATGTTGGGAGGATTTTGCCATACAAAACTTGAATGCTAATATGAGGTGTCAGCTACTGTGCTGGTCTAGTGACTGCAAGTGTAGCAGATTTCAGTTGATTTTGCTGAAGAGTTTGAATCCCAGCTGTTTGCTTCTAGCTGTCTTCTGGGACAGCTACAGCAGCAGATTTGAACTCCAGCAAAACAACTGAAGAACCTGGAGGGAGATGGAGTTTAGCAAAGAAATCTTCATTGCACTTGGCACTTTGTCTTAGGAGAGGTTGGAGTAGGCATCAAACTCTGTTTATTGTGACAGTGCCATGTGCAGTGTGAGAGACTGGCTAAACACTTTCCCCAAGACAGTGTGCATCATTGTAGAATCATAAAATGGTTTGGGTTAGAAGGAATCTTAAAAATCATCTCATTTCAATCCCCTGCCATGGGCAGGGATGCCTTCCACTAGACCAGATTACTCAGAGCCCCATCCAGTCTGGCCTTGAAAACCTCTGTAAAAAAACTCAAGATATTTTGCTGCTTTTGTGGATTTGGTAGTGTTACGAGCCTTGGACCTTGACTTTTCTTGTCCTTGCTATCTGGATGTAGGTGGTAAAACAGAGTTATTTCCAAGTGAAGTGGTAACACTGATCTCCCTGGGTCCTGTAAAGCACTCCCTCCTCAGCTGGGGGCTGATAGCGCACCCAGACTTGCTGTGGCTGAGGCTGTGTTGTGCATCTCTGTTTAATTGGAGTTTTCTTTCTCCATGGGCCTTAGGGGTTGATCAGGAGATTGAAGATGTAATTTGAAATGTTGACTGTATATCCTTGTAACCAGATTAGGCACTAAACTCAGAGTAAACCCAAGACAGTCAGTCATACCTATAATCCTCAGACATTTTAGAGCATATAATACCTTAATGTTCCTCATGATTTTGTGGTTACTTGTAGATGTTGCTGTTTAACTGCAGTATGTAGTTCTAAGTTTACTGAGATTTTATTATGGGCTAAATGAACAATTGAAGACTCAAAACAGTTTTTGCAATTTTTTTTTTTCAGAGGAAAATCTATGGAAAATGAGTTGAAACTTTCTAGGTGTTGAGAAATTCCAGTTTTCACAAATAAACCATTTTTTCAGTACTTCTCAAACAGGCTTGTGGCATAAAGACCTGCACGGGAAATGAAAATATTTGTAAAATGGAAATGTTCTTGTGTTTCCCTGAGAAAGTTGTGCTTGTGGGACAGCAGGGGGACAGCAGCATTGGCATTTTGCTTGTCACTGCCTGCCCACCCTGGTTTGCCAATCCTGCAATGTCTCATCCCTTTGGCAAATTCCGGATCTGACAGTGGTCTGAAATGACATTAAGTTCCTGTAAATTTTATGGAGATACATGACAGGACAGAATGACATCTTGCTAGTGTCTGGAGCCTGTGTTTGACCTCAACCCTGTTAAACTACAGAGGATTCCTGTAGGGCTTCACTGGGAGACAGAAAGCTGTATGAAATTACTTGTTAATGCACATATATTTTTGTATGTAAAGTGGACATCTGAGTATGGATACATGAAAACCAATCAGGAACACACTAGCATGCAGAAAATTTATTGATTCAGTACAGAGGAATTTTTTTTTTCTCAGAAGGTGTGACAGTAGAGGCAGTTCTTTCTTCTTATAGTACATTCTGGCAGTTGGGATGCCATTGTGTCACGCTTTATGCAGAAGTGTGAAGAAAATCATATTGCTTTCTGGCCCTGTATTGGTGCCGTGTTCTTTGTAATTTTTGCTATCCTAATAGTGAAGATCAGTTGTCATGTTGGGGATGATAAGTTGGAAGAGAACCTGTAATTTACTGTATATTCAAGAGCTTTTACTAACTTAATTCTCCAAAGGGAGGGAAAAGAGAGCAGAGCTGAAACTATTCCTTCCCTCCTCCCTTTTTTTTTTTCTGTTTAGAGGTGGTTGTAAGAATAAAGAAAGTAACTGCTTGTGATCAGAGGAGGAACCGGCAATTTTCATCAAGATTTTAATATTAGATTTCTAGAGTACTTACTATCTTTGCTTCTACAGCATACAGGTTATTTAGAGTGTAGCAGAAACAATCTGTCAGCAGCACGAAGCTGTCTGAAGCACAGTAAAAGCCATTTGAAGCATAAAGGATAGGTGCTGTTGGACAGGCTTATGTAGCAGCGTCTGTGAGGACTGGACACATAGAAATTTAGTGTTTGTGTCTGGCTGAAGGCCAGCATGTAAATCCATGTCAGACTGATGGCAAATTAATGATAATCTTAAAATTGTAATTGGTTGTGCAAGCCTTTTATATGTCATTCTTTGGAACAAAGAATTCACTGTGGGAGTGTGTGTAAAATAATCAGGTTTTTACCAGCATGCCCTGCAGAGGAGTTTATGAAATGTGGGAATGTGGGTGTTTGAGACTTCCTTGAAATAAACAAAGAGCTAAGTTGCTGGAAGATAGCCTCTTCCTATTGAAATAATACTGTTATTAATAACATTAGTAACCATGTAATCTGTAACAATGGAAACAACCCCCCCCAAGTTTGGTATCTATAATGTAGGAAAAGCAGGTGATTTTTGTGTCAGTTTTACCAGAAGTATATGTGTTTATTATCAGAATACTTATCTTTTGATGAATTTATTTCCATTGCTGCAGTACTGATATTTATTTTCTGTGTGTGGCAGAACCTGATTTTGGTGTTTCTTATGACACTTGCTGCTTTTTGGTTTTATTTTTAATGAAGGCGGAAGTTTTTAATATGATTTGGTGTGTTCAGTGATGAAGGAGTTTGAACTCAGGCTTGAAGAGAAGACATTTTGTACCATTCCTCTTCCTGGTATCTTTGAACCCTTACAATATTACATTACTTCCTTGATTTTACAAGCAAAATATTTACTTCTTGGAAATCAATACTGGTGGCTTTGTTTAGTATCTGTTGCTGCATAGTCTTATTCTTCTTTGGTTAATGCATCAAACACTTTGCCTGGAAGTTAAGGTAAAGCTGTACTGCAGTTTAATTATATATTATCTCTTTCTGGGTTGTGCTGATAAGTGTTTAATTAAGTATGTCTAGAGTTCTTCAAGATAGTGTCTAATAAAATATAGTTGCCCTGTAAACATCTAATTTACTAACTCTCAAAGCCAAGTGGGTCAGTAATCCAGACTTTGTGTCTGCTCCCTCTGTGTTGCAGTTCTGCTACAACTGGCAAGTGATGCTTTACCAAAGGATATGACCTTATCTCTTGCTTATCTACTTGCACTGCCACAGGTATGTTGATAGGGACTTCGTATATTTTTGTCAGGAAAGACTATTCATAGCAGAATTCCATTAGAAAATTTCATTTCCTTAAGATTTTAAAATCTTAAGTATTTTAATCATTTTAATACATATTTTTACAGATTGAGCTGGTGCATGTAAAGGAAACAGAACAAATGCCATTGGATGGTCTGTTGAGCATGGCACTTGTGAAAAGACATATTTTCTTACTTAAAATAGAGGTTGGGCCACTAGACTGACAATTCTGATGGAACTCTGAAGTGTGGATAATAACCTCGTGGTATAGAAGCAGCAATAGTGTAGCTGGAAAAACATTTTGGTTAGATGTTTGTGCAAGGGGGAAAAAACCACCATAATGTAGAATTATCCTTATGTGTGGAGGTTACTGATTTACTTCTGTGACAGAAAAACATAGTCAGAGCTATTTCTAAATGACAGCAAGTAGCTTTTTAGAAAGTTTGTACGCTTAATTTTGTATGCTTGCTAATTCTTTCATGTAAATTAATTCTCTCTTTCTTCTAGGTGGTAGATGCCAACAAATGCTTTGAAAAGCAATTACATTCTGCGTTATCTCTCCAGCTGGCAAGTTATTACTATAGCCTGCAGATCTATGCTCGTTTGGCACCATGCTTCAAGGACAAATGCCACCCTCTCTACAGGGTTAGTACTCTTTTCTTTTTAGAGCTACATTCATTAATGTTGAGCATAAAAGCTATTCTAGAAAGCCAGTACATGAGTTAAGCCTGTTAAGGAGCTGATCTGACTAACACTGTGAGCAGCCTGTTGGGTTATGCATAATTATTCTTCCACAGTGCTGTAAACAAACAAGTACTTCACAATTTGTGGAAGAGTTTTTGAAGCACAATATCAAGTGTCATTTTTAGGTAACAGTACTGTCAGTCTTCAAACGAGCTTATAAGCACTGAGCAGTAATGAGTGTAACCTATGCTTTTACCTTGCAATACTGTGTACCAGGCAATATAGTGCTTCCCAGGAAAACGTGAAGGGTTCATTTCAACAACAACAGTGCTTTTCAGAAAGTTTCCATAGGCCCCCCCTAGGGTGTGTTGGATTGTATCTCAGTTTATATGGAAAACTCATCCTCATTCATTGAGGATTTTTTTTATTTCCTTTGACAAGTTTCTGTTTTTGGAATGGCACTACTTTGCCCATTCTCCACTGCCAGTGGTTAAAGCAGTTTCATGGTGAAGTCCATACTAAATGGAAGAGGTAATGTGCAAAAGTTTAATAACATGCTAATTGCCATTCTTACTGAGGTACCTGCATAAAAACTCTTGTTTGCTCCAAGAGAGCCTTTCTGAATTTACACCAGTTCTTTCCTCCTGTGCGGAAGTTCTCTGGACTGTTTGTGTTTCAGCCTGTCTCTCAACTGTAGCTAAAAGAACACTTCTGGTCACAAGTTTTCTGGAAAGGAAGTAATCACCACTGTGGCATGAGAGAATTGATTTTTTTCCGTGTTAAGAATCACTCCTGATTTACAGCAGGAAGGCTGTTTTGATATTTGCCCAATTCTGCAATTAGGAAGCCTTTCATGTTCCTGCTGAGATGTTCATTTTACTGTCTTCTGCTTAGACACTAAAGGAAAACGTAGCCCACAACTGTGGGGCTTGCAAAATATGTTGGTTGTGAAGAATTAATTCATGTTTGTTAAAAAGCTTTATTCGAGCCTTAAATCTTCCTGCTGCAAGACAAGTTTGATGAAAAACGTTTGTAGGATTTTGCGTTGGTTTTTTTTCTTACTTTAGCTTTTTTAAGCAGTCCTACTTTACAGGAAGAGCTAAGAAGCCTTTGAAAAGCCTAAGTTATAAGAATGAGGACAGAGATGTTAGATTGAACTATATGTACTTCTACTACCATTTAATAAGCAAAGTCTGATCAGTGCAGTTTATCTCTTAACTGTGGTGTGATCTTTGGCTCATCTTTAGTTCCATCTTGGTAAAATGCTGTATGTGACTGTGATAAATACTGGATTCTGAGTTGTTTGCTATTAAGAGTAGGTTCTATGTTTGAACTACTCTTAAACAATGGCTTTTGAAAACTATTGTATAAGAAGATTGAGTGAAGAGCACACCAAAAGAACAGGAAAAAACCCCCACCAAAACTGGCCTGGATGCTAATAAGAAAACAATGTAGGCAAATAGGAATTTATAATTCATTGTTACTAATTCCAAGAGTATTGAGGGGAGGAATGTCACTGAAGTAGAAAACAAGAAATAGAAACAGAAACTTTTGACCATAAACACACTTGTTATTTTTTCTTTCAAAAACCCGAACCAAAAACCCCAAACACCAGACTTAAATGCACAGTTTATACTGCAAAAGAGGCATTTGTTTAAATTTACATCTTAAATGCTGATAATAAAGAATGAGTCCACCTGCAAGTTGATTTCATCAATACCATTCTAGTTTCTGTCCATGCGAATAGATTTATCCATGGGGTTTGGTGGTTTTTTTCTGTTTCTTAAGAGAGTTCTGTGGGAAGAAAAGAAAATTGATCTCAAACTTTCATGAGCACTCAGCTGGAGATGTCATTCCATAGAAGATCGTCTTCCAGCTCATACCACTGGTGGCTTGCATCGCATTTGTCTTGAGGCTGTTTGTGAAAGCAGAAGTGCATCCCTAGGTCCTTTACCTGCCTCAGAGCTGTACATTATTCTTAAAAGGTATCTGAGTGCATTTTTGTGGGTGACGGTGTGTAGCCAATCCTTGTTTTCCCCCATTCTCAATGTTTACATGGTCAGTAATGATGTAAATCTGGCACTTTAGCTACAGAAGGTGAATCCTCAAGATCATGGAGCATTTATTTCTGTCTACTAGCATCTGAGTCACAGTAGCTGTGACTTTTCTAGTCCAATGAATCAAGTATACTGTTGGAAAACTATCTGAATTTAAAGAAAGCTGTACAGAAGCATGGAAACATCTACACTTCCTGTGTTTCTCATTTTAAAATGACATTGCTTGAAAAGAGTTCATGAATACCTCTGGCAGAACAGGAGAAACGTTGGTAGAATGGAAATGACAGAGCATAGTGTTACAAAGATAATGGGGAATGGGAGGAAAGCTCCTCTTCCATTGGCTAGGACAGACTTTCAAGACTTGCTAGTTAGTCAAGAGAGATACTTTGAAGAAATGATTGGTTCTGTTGCATGAAGGCTTGTTTCTTTTTTTTGCTTAATTGTGATGTGAAATGCTGACCGCTAATGTCTGTGCATCAAACCAGAATCATATATTGTCAGAAATTTTCACTATCATTTTTTGTACTGTTGATGCCCAAAATGAAATAATCTTGATAATTTCAGTTTCTGGTGTAGTTATTCCTTTGCTTTAAGGACATACAAAGGGATTTGGCTGTAAAGTATAGCTTTAATTTTGTGCCCAAGACAATTTCAAATTTTAGTTGTTAAACATGACAGTCACAGTTCAGGGCATCTAAGCTATATTACTTCCTTGTCCTGAGGAATATGTTAAATATGTTAAAGGAGCTTTCCAGCCTAAGAAAATTGCAGATAAAAGTCAGAAGAATAGAAGAGAATTTCTAGAAATGGACTGTGTATGGAATGTACTGGTATGAGAAGACTAATTACCCTTTGAGGACCTATATTTATTTTTGGTTTAAGTCTGTAACAGGATGGGATTGACTTTTCCTTGCAGTCCCTGTGGTGCTGAGCTTTTGCATTTGTGGCTAGAGGGGTTGGTAACATGCCTGTTACAGCTGTTGCCAAACCTTGCTTGCACAGCATCAAGGCTGTTGCCCCACTGCCACTCCAGTTCACCTCTCACTAATTCCTAGTCTTGATGAACAAGAAGAAAAGCTGTACAACTGACCAAGAAATTTGCTGGGTAATTCTTGTTGTTAGCAACTTAACTCCTCATTTGTCCTATCCTGGAGATCTGATAATGGAATAAATTGTTTACTCTGGAAGGGAGTGAAAATGCTTAATTATCCTGAGGTTAATTAATATGTTAGTTCCTGTCCTCATGCTAATACCTCTTGCTGAGGTGTTTCTGTTGTTTTGAAGATTATTTTACTGACCTCAGCTGAGGGGACAAGCTTTTTCTTGGAACATCAACAGCTACAACAGCTACAACCTCTAAGTTGCAGAGAGGAGCAGGAATTTTGCACTTAGTAGCAGATGAGGAAAGTTGTTGTTAGCAGAAAATTCTTAGTTTTTAAATTTTCTTCCCTTATATGTTACTTTTCATTCAAGAAAGTGGGTTTCATTCATGTCCTTTTATGCATTTCAACTGACAATATGTTGAACTGGTAAGCTCAGAGATTCTCCTTAGTCATGCTTCTCTTGTGGCCTGAAATTGGTGAAGAAGCTGTGAGTTCACTCCCACAGAGTTAAATAGCCTGATATATATTTATCCTGATATGTGTTTATCCACTGTATAGAAGGGTACATTTATACAGTGAACTTGTGCTCTGTGCACTTAATCTGCTTCCCATTTCTGTTGCTTGCTGCTTTGGAAAGCCTCTATCAACTTCTCTAAGAGGCAGAATTAGGTCACAAGAGGAGTGCTTTGAACTTGGGACAAAATGTCTTGAAATTTCTATTGGTCTGCCAGGATTTCACTCTGGCAGCTTGACCTGGCTCCCAAGATGGTTTCATTGCTTATTTGTCTAAGGTTGATATAAATTAAAAACACAGTTATATTAATCCAGAAAAGTAAAACTCCCAGTTATGCTGGGAAAACACTCCATGTGCTATGGCTTTATGTAATATTACAAATATAGGATGTTGAAAATAAAGAATTAATTTGAAATGGAAAGAGATATTATATAAGAAGGCTGCATACAAGAAAAAGGGAGGGAGGCAGACCTGATGCATCTGATTACAGATGTATTACCCATTCTAGATGAGGTCTTAATGGCTTTAACCTGGCACTCTAGTGCAGCTAAAGGTTAAGTCTCTACATGAGGCAATCTCTAAATCTCTTATTGGAATGCTCATTAAATGGTTTTATATTGGTTTGCATATCCTGTCACATTCCTAAATTATGACTTCAGCTTACTAGAGATAATATGTACATTTTAAATCTCAACTTGGAATTATGTACATGATATTTTACATCATATATATAACTAACACGCAGAACTGACAAACTGTGTCAGGCAGTCTTGTTTTGTTTTGTCTGGACATTAAGCTTTCCATTCATAAATGTGATGGCTAGCACTACTGTTGCTGTAGATGGTAAAATGGTAGTGCTCCTTATTTTTGGTCTATGATGGACATAAAACTTGTGGTTTTTTAAGTTGTGATTCAAGCCTTCATCTCTTGCCTCTCTTTCTGTTTTGTTAGTGGTGCTGAAAACTTGGAAATTTCATTTGGCAGTGTAATTTTTTCCCTGTTGTTTCACTGTTGGAAATTTCTGTTGTATGTCCTGCATCAAGTTCAAGTTTCTTTGCTGGTCTTTGGGGTGCTCCACTTCTCTTTCATGCTGCTGTTTATGCCCAGTACTTCTTACTGTTTTATATCCTACACTGCTTGCTAATAGATGTTCAGGTACTGATGCTCATTAACACTTGGCAGGTGAATCTGTTTAATTTGATGAAAGCTTCTGTTTCCAGGTCCAGTGCATACTTGATAGTTAGAAAAGCAAAACTGAGAGAGATGAGTGTAAAATTCCTCGAGTTTATGTTGTGCTATTCTCTCTCCCACTGCTCTTCGTTCATGTGTGTAGACAGGATGTGATGGAGAGGAGAACCAGGGAGAAGGAGGGCAGTGGCAGAAGGCACCATGAATGGGACTACCAGGCAGTTAACTACTGATCTGAGGAGAATTGAAGGACTTAATATCATCAGAATCCTTCTCTAGATCATCAGTAATGGATTCTAAATAAAAGTGGTCTCAAAACCTGCCTCTGCAGGACTTGCTGCTGGCTCTTTCCTCTCTGAAAAGTGATTTCCAAGCTTCTACCTCTTGTTTCACCAGATTTCAGTTAGTGAAAAGACAGCTCTTCCATTCATAACTTAAATTTTCTGGATGGACTTTGGTGTGAAAACATGTGCAAGTATTTTGATAGATTTCTCTGTATTTGATTCCCTTTGTCCATGTGCTCTTTGATGCCCTTATAGCCCTCCAGCCAAGGAACAGGGGCCATGCTGACCTTTTCCCACCAATCTCTTAATGCTCAGTGGTTGTACTATTTGTTGTATAGTCTGCCATCTTACTGGGGATGGACATTTGACTTGTTGGGCTGCAATCCCTATGAAGATCCCTTTTACATCCTATTTTTTTCAGATGGAGCTTGCACTGTGGCATGTTATTTTTAAAAATGTTTGTTGATGCACCTTTGCCTGCCATTTAACATAATTTCACATTTTTGTCCCTTCAGAACTGAGGGATGAATGCCAACTGGTCACGGTGTGCAAGCACATAACTGACACCTTCCAGATTCATCCAACTCATGTGGCTTCTCAGAGCTCTCTCCCCATGCCTTCAGCAGTGAGGGCTCACACAAAGATCTCATGATTTCTGCTGCTATGGGCTCACCCTTGAGTGTTCCTTCCATACCTTTTCTCCATGGGATCCTGCCACTTCTCTAGCTGGTTTTGTGATTTTGAGCACTTTTCAGAACCTTCTCAATCAGCTTTACCATTCTTTATAGTATAAACACTTTCCAGGTGCTTTTTTAGCACATATAACTTGTTTTCTAGCTTGTCATATTTTGTGAGCTTTCCTTGTTGATTTCCTTATTGTTCAGTGGTGTCTCAACATGTAATCACACATTTTCTAAATGAGTGAATCTCTAAGCTAACAAAAATGGAGAACTCACTAAACTGTGGTGTGTCCAAAGGCTTTAAGCTCAAGTAAGCTCTCATGAACTACCAGCCATTGTGGTTAGTTTTGAATATCTTCTGGTATGATCCCTGAAAAACTAACCCAGCAACTAGTGACATTGCAGCCAGATTGTGACAAGTAACTTCTTTTGGTTGTGATGTGTTTGATACAGATAAGCCAACATTTCACAGATTCTCATCTTTGTTAAGCACGCAACATGACAAAGTATTGCCATTCTTAGCTGGGACCAAATACTATTTTGGTAACTCAGAAAAGACCTGTTGTTGAGTTATTGTTTGGTGCTGCCCCCATCCCCCTGGTTTATTTCTTCAAGATAAAGTGTGCTTCTGAAATGAGATGCTTACAGTCTTGCTTATTTCTGTTTCTCAAGGGTTATGTGAGCTATTCTGTCAAATCCTACTTCTGAAAGCAGAGCAAGTGGTTTTCTTTAGACAGCTGTTCAGAAATTTTCTTTTAGAAAAGAGGATCTTCAAACTAGCCTTTCATTTCAGCAGAGGGTTGAGGTTTAGCTTGCTCACGTTTCTCTGGAGACATAGGTGTGGTTTTTCATTCGAGGGAGATAGCTGGGATAAGTGCTAATGCTTTTCCTTCTTCTGAAGGGTTTTGTTCCTCTCTGGGAAGCAGTACAAAGGTGACCAGCAGCTTTTTGAAGCAGTCTTACTCTAGTCAAGCTGTAGAGGAGTTAATGCAGGGCTGGTTTGTGCAGAAATCCCCGAGCCGGTAAACGAGGAGTTAAAAGTAGCGATAGCGGAGCCGTGACGAATACGCCCCTCGTAATGTCAGCCAATCATATTGTTAATTACAGCGCGTGAACAACTCGTAGACTAAGCAGAGCGACCTATCAATGTTTGCATGATCAGTACGTGTATGCGTGCGCGGAAATCAAAAGTAGATAAATATACTAGTTTGTAAAAATAAAGTTGAAGCTTTCTGGATACCAACTGGTGTCAGATTCTTCCTCTCCAACATCAAGCAGCTTTATCTTCTTGTACATTCCTTTTCCAAGCTTCTGTAACTGTTCTCTCCAGTCAGTGAGCATCATGGATTTTGCAGGCAGCCTGCTTGAAATTTGCTAATCATCTAATAATAAAGAATATTTTAGCAAAAATTCATTTGTCTGAGTTGGCAATATAGGTTACTTTTAAACTCCTGAATTTCAATCAAGTGAGAGAGCAGGCTTCAATATCTCTTTGTTTTTTAGTTGTTTGACTCCTTGCTGTTGGGGTTTGTTGGCTAGTTGAGTTAGATTTGTGTTCTTTTTTTCTGTTTACATCTTGGAGAATTAAGGCTAAATGCTAGATTGGCCTCTGAATTTAGCTGAGTAAACTACTGATGAAAATGCACATCCCAATAACGTAAGGTGGTCACTGAGAAACCTGTACTTCTCAGAAGTACTAGCAGTGCTCATGGATTAGAATGAAAAATATCTGACTTCGTGCATTTTAATAGCTGTCAGGGAAGAAGAAGATAGGGGTTTTTGTAGCTCATGGGATATCTAATTTTCAACCTTTAAAATAGTAAAATATAGAAATATTTGCATGTATCCAGTCAAGTAACTGCACAAATTAAAAAGAAACAGTATTGTGGTTAAACTGAAATTGCATAATACTGCAGTCAAGTTTTACAGGAAGAATGTATGCTTGTCCCAAAGTCTGTATATGACTACAGTTGCTACCATATAGATCAAATTAAAGACATATTCTGAAAGAATAGTCAATAACATCATTTATTCAAAAATAAACCACAATTTTTTTTTTTAGACAAAAGGGAAATAGAAAGAAGGTTAGGGTAATTACCAAAAATATGGCACTTATTTACTGAGAGTAGTGCTGACTGCAAACGGGAAATGAATTATGTGCTATAAATTTAGTAAGCACTTCACTAAAAACCATGTAGTAATTTTCTGTTTTCAGAGATGTTCTTTCAGTTGACATTTCAACCTTTTTTATATCATGTGTTATTTTCGCTAAAAGAGCTGTCAGAGAAAATGATGAGATTTTTCTACCTAAACCTGACTTATCAATCAGAAAATCTGTAAGAGAATACAAGGTAGGAAAAAAAACTGTGAAAGCATTTATTCTTGGGACAAATTATTCCTCATTCTTGTTGGAATAGCTGATAGAAATCAAAGCAAAAAAGTGTTTCTCTGAGGAGAAACTCAACACGAGCCGGTGACAGGCGCTCGCAGCTGAGGCCAATTGTGTCCTGGGCTGCATCCAAGGCAGTGTGGGCAGCAGGGCAAGGAGGTGATTCTGCCCCTTCACTCTTGTGGGACCCTGCCTGCAGTGCTGTGTCCAGCCCTGGGACCCACAACCTCAAGATGGACATGGACCTGTTGAAACATGTCCAGAGGAGGCCGCAGAGATGCTCAGAGGGCACCTCTCGTACAAGTAAAGTCTGAGAGGATTGAGGTTGTTCAGTCTGGAGAAGAAAAGGATCTGGAGAGACCTCATAGCACCTTCCAGGACCTGAAGGGGCTATGAGAGATCTTCAGAGGGACTTTTTACAAGGGCATGTAGTGACCACACAAGGGAGAATGGCTTTAAGCTGAAGGAGGGCAGGTTTAGATCAGGTTTAAGCTGAAAGAGGGTAGGTTTAGATTATGTATGAGGAAGAAATTCTTCAGTGTGAGGGTGATGAGGCACTGGAACAGGTTGCCTAGAAAAGCTGTGAGTGCTCCATCTCTGGAAGTCTTCAAAGCCAGTTTGGATGGTGCTCTGGGCAGCCTGGTGTAGTTTAAGCTGTCCCTACCCATGGCAGGGGAATTGGAACAAGATGATCTCTAAGGTCTGTTCCAACCCAAACCATTCTGTGATTCTGTGAAAAGAGAGCACTAGAGCAATTTGCTCAACTCTTCAAACACAAGTTGCTTAACACAACTATAGAAACAAGTGCCTGGACAACATTTCCTGTTACTTTTGTTTATTACTGAACAGCAGCCTCTTGCTTTTTTTATTTTTTTAGTTCCTGCAGCAGTGCTGTGATCCAGGAGTGTGTTTTTTTTGATACAGTCATATATCTGGAATGAAACTTTAAAACATTTAGTTCTTGGAAAAAAAGAGACATCTACATGAAATCTGTGGTAAAGGTAGGAAGGAAGGCTAGGGAATTTAAGTCCACAGCTGCATTCCTGGATCTACATGATCCAGATATAAATTTTTTAGTTCAGTAGGAAATATCTTATGTGCAGTACCATGTACCGTGCTATGGTCAAAAACATTTTTTTAAGAGTATGAACGGGCTTTAAAACCATTTTACTTAAATATAGCTGAGACATTAGAGTGTGCTACAAAAACTTCTGATAGATGATTTAAGATTTTAAATCTGAAACAGAATACTGTTTTAATGTCTGAATATGTAAGACTTACAGGTTTAATAACAGAGTTGCGATGACTAATAGATTCTCTACTTCATTTTCTAAGTAAGTTTGTACAACTTGATCTTGATGCATCTTGTAGCTTATAGAAGGTATTCTGGTAGGTATGTTTTTATATTGACCTGATATGGTTTCACTGGTTTTTCTGCTGCTTCCTCTGCCCATTTAAAAAATGGTTGTGAAAGCTGATCCTGAACAAAACTGTTGTCACGCAGTACATGTAGCTGCTGCAGTGGAAGGAATAATGTTGAGGTATCCTCGCAGTTGAGTGATGTGACAGTAAAGGTTTATTTCTGAGAGTTCTGATCTTCCATTTTAGCCATACATTTTATCTTTTGCTTTGGGAAGATCAGATGTGAAAAAGTTGTGATAGGGAGGGTCGGCCACCCCAAATTTATGTGGTGCTGTATCTAAGTTGAAGTACTCTTGATTCACAGCATGACAGAAGTCTAAGTTGAAGACAAGTGTCATTAATTTAGTTAATGAAAAGCTGGCCTATGGAGAGATGGAGTGTGTTTCTTAAGTGAACAGACTCATTCAGGATTTTACTTCTTGAGTGAACTATTTCGTTCCTGTAAATCTTTTTTCCTGCTTCAATATATGAGGAAAATTGTCTTAGGTGCTTCACTTCATTTTTCTTTTTCTTGCCTTCCCCTCCATCAAATTTGTAGCACATTGAATCTCTTGCAGCAGGAACTGTGGCAGTTACTATAAGAATTAGGGAGGGCTCTCCTCTTCATTCTGAAATATAAATGCATCCTAGAGCTGTGGTTTGGTTCCCAGCTGCAGTGGTGATGGGCAGCAACTGCAGAGGCAGGGAAATGGGCAAAGTGCAGCTGTGTCTGCAGCTGGAAATTACACTCTGCTCCCTGTCATCCTTGCTCATATGCTGTCATCTCCTTGTTTTGCTAACCATGAGGATTTTGCCTGGTGTATGTGACTCCCTCTGGAGCATGATTTCTTTCTTAGGATTGCTTAAAATGGTGGAAAACAAACCTGATGTTACAGGGATCTGAGCACAAGGGATCGTGTCCTCTGCCTTCCCCTTTGGATTTCTGTGGCTGACCGCAGTGGCAGCGTTTGACCTTTGCCAAAAGATTACAGTTCAAAAGGTGATGGAAATGCTTTGCAACTTCAATCCAGAAAGGACCACAGGGTCAGTTTTGTCTTTGAGACGATTATGAGCAGATTGGTCTCTGCTGACCTGATCAGTTTTTGAAAGTCTGTAGATTATTTACATTAAAAACGAAATCAAAAGAATATATTATTCTTTAAGAACAATTGGATGGATTCTTGGTCTTAAAAGAAGTAAGCAAGCCAAATAGCCTTACAGTGATCTAATATGTCAGTGATAAAGTGTTCACAGAAGAGTGTTTTATTTATTGTATTTTATTATTCTTTTTTTATTAGTATTACCACAGTTGTAAAATTATTGCCTCTTCCTGAGCAGGAGAGGAACAGCATAACAGCTCATGCATCTTTTTGATTTGTTTGTTTGTTTGTGATGTATATGACTGAATTAAGTCTTAAGTAGATTGGAAGAGGAGAAAAGACATACCAACTTGCCAGGAAAAAAAAAACCTCAAAAATTGAAGATAATCGAGGCCTAAAAATGAAGACATTCGAAGATCAAAATCTCCTATTTCCTTTTAAAACCAGTGCTGCTTTTATACTATCACAATGACACATACTGAGGGGCTTCACCAATGTCACTTCCATAGGGTGGTCAAAGAACTGCTTTAAAACATTTACTCAGGTGGACCCGGAATCCCTGCTGAGGCTTATTGGTAATGACCAGTGGGGCAATAGGGATAGAAACCTGACATGTGCTGAGTAAATCACATCTATGGAATTGAATTAGCTTTATGCTAAAGTGATGTGTGCTTTTTCAAAAACATCCAATTTGTTTTTTTCTGTTTTGTTTTTTTTTTTTTTCCTTAATTCCTAAGTGAGGCCTCTGTCAGCACAAATACAGTGTTAGCCCAAGAGATGAGTAAAATGCATTGGCAGGGGATTCCTGAGGGATATCCTCTGGCAATGCTAGGGAGGCTTCTGAGTTAAGGGTGTAATACACTTGGGTCAGCTCTTGTGGCTTCTCTGGAAACTTCCTGTGATTACAATGTATGCATGTAAAATGCCCATCCTGCATGATCACAGGAGAGAAAGCTTTTTTCTAACATCTGTCTAGAAGTACTGGAGGAGATTATCTGGCAAATCAGGGAGTTGGACACTGAAGCACAATTTATAACTGGCTGAAGTACTCTGAAAAACCAGCAGAGAGGATTGTGTATTAGCTGTTTGGGGGATGTTGGTGTGGTTTTTGACAGGTGATGTTTGAAAGAGAACAAGTTGAATATGGCATCTTATTGGTCTTACTTGTCAAAATTAATTTGTATTTACACAAATTGCTGTCTGTTACAATTTGAAGAAAGTCCAAGAATTTATAAACTCTATGAATTCTGCAGTAAGATTCAGATTTGACTGATTTTGCTGATTTTCTTCATGACCAGGTACTGTTGCTAGCTAGTTTTTATGTTTTTTTCAATTAAAATCCATTAAAACATTTTTTAAAAACAGGCAAAACACCTGTAGTGATTTTTCTCTCTTACTGTTCATTAGAATAAGCATCATATCTAATTGATTTAGGTATCTAATAGATGTAGAAGTGGTTTTGCTTTTCTTCTAAAAGATATGTGTTATTAAAAATGGGAAGGTGTTGAAAAATGAATTCTTAAAATTATGAAATACAAGTTCTGTGCATCTTGATACCAAACAGAAGACTGTGAGATTTCTGTAAGCTAATGGATTCATATGCTGCCATAGTTTGGACTGTAGGTTTTTTAAGAGATTAGAGGATAACACTTGATTGAAAGATTTCTGGTGGTGAGGAAAATAAGACAATCTTTGGCAACTGCTTGCAGTAAAAAACTTCAGTTGTGTTTCTTGATCTAAATGCATAATTTTTATCTTCTAGATTGAAGAGTTTGCCCTTTATTTTACCATATATATGTGTGATTATTTATACATGGGTATTCAAATAGCGTATGATTCTTTTATTCTAAATTTGACTTTAGTAAGACCAATAGACCCCAAGACATTATTTCCAAATGAGGTCCTTGGGGCCATAAACAGGCAGCATGGAAGAGCACACTCAGGTGCTTTTACAGAAATATAACAAATAGAACCTTAATGGAGAGAGGGGAAAGAGAGCAAAAACAAAACAAAACAAAAACAACTAACAAAAGAGAGCAAATTTACTCCCATAGGCTGTCAGGGGAATGTGCCTTTCTCAGTGGACTGGAGGTTTTAGGCAGTTATATTAAACATGCTTCCTTGTCCTTTCCCTGTCTCCATGCTGTTTTCTAATGCATCACATAGAATGAGATACCAGGGTACATAATAAGCAGTGGATGGGTTTCCAGCTGATATAATTGTGTTGTAGAAGCACTGCTCTGCT
This sequence comes from Polioptila caerulea, assembly GCA_013397295.1. Taxonomy (NCBI): domain Eukaryota; kingdom Metazoa; phylum Chordata; class Aves; order Passeriformes; family Certhiidae; genus Polioptila; species Polioptila caerulea. The sequence continues at coordinate 574,578 of VYXF01006253.1, read as the reverse complement.
TGCCTGTCTCTTTTTGTGAGGTTTTATTATTCTAGTACCAATCTTTTAAGCAGCCTTGAAGAAGCACTGCTGTTGTCTATAAAACCAAGGAGTTTGCAATGTTTGGAGGGCTCAGAAGTGTATAGTGAAGAGGAAAAAGGATGTCCTGTAGTATTTAATGTGCATTGGTGAGCAGCCTGTCAGTTAAGCCTTGAAAAAAAAAATCAATTTAGAATGACCAGCCAGTTACGGAAAAAATAAAGCACGCCTCAGGGTTGAAACTTTGGGTGCATGTTTTTTTACCCAACTGTGCACTGTAGTCAATGTTCACAAGTTTGTCTTCTACTGTAGCAGAATAATTCTGTAGGAAAAAACCAAAGTCTATTGCTCTGGTACACTCAACATTTTTGAAGTCACAGCAGTCACATCAACTGTTTCTCTTAGAAAATATTTCATCTACACTGGCATCCCGAGGTATTTTTTGTTGGCTCTTTTGGAGGTACTCCTTCCTCAGTGGATGCCACACAGAAGTCACAGGGCATCTTTCTGGCATTGAGCTGCTGGTGCCCTCATTTTTCATGGAAGAGAGAAATCAAGGTATCGAGTAAGCCAAGTGTTTACATGTTACACAGAGCTCTGTTCAAGTGGAGGTGCCTAAACATAGCCACTGTCCAGATCTTGAGGTGATTTGGAACACTCCACAGTACATGCATTCATTTTTCATGCTTTGTGTTTTAAATTGTTGCTTTGCTATGAGGGTTTTTTTGACTTCAGAAGTGAATGGTTTATAAGAGATACACGTGGTGTGTAATTTTTAACACAGAAGTGTAAGTTTTATTTGTGATTAAGGAATTTGAAAACTGAGATTGCTGTAGTCCATAGATGATGAGTATTTATTTCTTTGAAGATTCAGGGTGTAGGCAATGCCTCAAGTAATTTGAGGATCCTGCAATACTTCTTTGAAAGAAGAATATTTTAAGTATACACTTAAAAGCTATTCCTCTCTACAATTCTGTATAAGAGAAGTGTATCAGAAATTAACTTTTCTTTTACTTCAGTGTTTGATCAATCAATTTCCTAGTTCAGTATAAATAAAAGCAAGGAATTTAAAAACAAATAAATTCAGTCATAGTGAAGCATTTGTTACTATTAATTTGCTGAAATAAGTTTGTTTGTTTTTTTGGAATATTTTTATCCTATGGAATAGTCTAAAATATTTCAAAAGGATAAATTATCATGTCAGAGCAAATGGGCCTTAGAGAAGAAAATTTTAAGTTCTGTGTATGTAAAATTTCTCAGAAATGGAAACAATCAAGTTCTGAATGCAGAGATCAATTCTACATTGATAATTTTTTGTTCAGAATTAACAGGGATTATTTTGACAGTTTGTTGTCAATTATTTTCACAGGCTGATCCAAAAGAGTTGATTCAGATGGTCACAAAGCATGTTACAAAGTATGCCCATGCAGACTGGCCTGAAGAAATCACCACTTGGATAAATCAGCTGCATTACTACAATGAACGACTGCTGGACTTCACTCAAGCTCAGACTCTGCAAGGACTTGGCAAAGGAGTGGACGTGCAGAGATTTACAGCAGATGCACAGTACAAGAGAGAAACAATACTAGGATTGGCAGAGTAAGTAATGTCTATTAGGTTTGTTTTCTTTATTTTAGAATGGAATAACTTTAAGCTTTAAATTAGGGGAGTGAATTGAAAGTATTGCTGACCTTTAGGGAGATAATTTACTTTATAGATTTAGACTGTAATGCTACTACAATTAGAGCTTTTTCTTTATAACTGCTCTACTTAAATGAAATGTTGCTCAAATAAATGGATCTATAATTGAATCTATAACTCTTCATTTACTAGCTGCTAATATTAAAGTTAATCAGGGATTAATGAAAGCAGAGCATAGGTGAAGGTTTGGTCTCTTTCTTTCATCTCCTGTAAACCTGCCCTAGCAATCTATTGGGGTATGCCCATGCATCAAAATGTGGAATGAACTATAGTTTAAAAAAAAGTTGTTAAGCTGTATTTTATTCTTAATAATTTAGTTAGAAGTGCTGTATGTCACTACATTTTTTCCCTGTAGTCATTTGGAAGTACTTCACCACATATGTTCTGATATTTAGCATGTTTTTATCTCACCCTTCAGAAATCCAGAATAGAAAAAAAGAGGAAGATATAGGATAGTACCTTTCATTTAAAAATACTTTTAATTAATATCTACATCCAGATATTTCAAGCTGTGAACAAGTCATGAATATGAGTTATGTTTTAGGGACAGTCACAGCTGAATAGTTGACAGACTGTCAGAGGAAGAGTTTTCTGCAATAAGAAGCTTTAAATATAATCTCAGATTTTCAACTGCTGTCTGCATAAAGCTTTTGAAGAGCATATTTAAATATTTTCAGTTTCCCACATGTGTAGCTACTCAGAGCTACAATTCCAATGGCAATGTGCTACTAAATGGACTTGATACACCAAATAAGAGTAGTTGTATAAGGTCTGGTTTTGGCCACTGAGCTGATGCTTTACATCTGTGAAATCTTTACCTGCACAGATTTTGTCACTGCGTTAATAAAAATAGCCAGTAATAATCTTTTAATGTATATATTGTTATTGAGCACATATGTCTAGTGTGTCACTAGGTTACATCTTGATGACTGCCTACAGCAACTTCAATACAAGTAGTCTTCTGTTATTACAGATAGTTTGATTACAGCAGGGTTACTTACATTGTCACCCAAGAGTTCACAGATGCTGTCTCTTGTAAAATAAATGCAAAGAGCAAGTTCCTCACAGTAAGTAGAGGTAAAAACACAATATGAAAGGGTTAGAAGAAGTAAGGCTTCTTAGTATGTGAATGAGAGTGACACTTATATATTGGGCAGTTGCAAAGATCCAGTTAATTACTTGTACAGTTTGCAGCTTCTTTGATTTAATCTTCTCAATGGAGTCTTAATCTGCATTTTCTAATGAAAAAGATGCACAAATTCAATGTAATTGTGTAGCATATTTGTTCTTATTTTTTAATTAAGTGCTTCATGTTTTTTAATCTTTTATGAAGTACTATTTGAAGGAACAACACCTGGAAAAGATTGCATCTAAGTTACAAAACAGCTTTGTACTAGAAGGAGCAATTTACTAAAACTACCTAACCAGTAGTTGTCTGTTTCATCTTCTGTATTTGGTGCATATCTTGGGAGGCTGTTGTTTGTCGTGTTTGCACCAGTCTTGGTGAAGCAACACCAAAATAGATCCAAAGTGTGCCTGTGCTGGAGCTTTCAGTGAGGATTCCTTTGGCAGTCCTCAGGCTCACACCAACAGGCAGTCAGGGCTGGACATGAAAAGGATAAAAAAAGGTTAAAAGAGTCTTTGCAAGGTAATGGACTTTTTTTTTCAGCTTTTCATTGTGCAACAGCTGCTTGTTTTTGTCGTTATCTTGACAATGAATAAATTACTTGTACTGTTCTTCATTTATATGGTAAATATTTCTTCATTCCCTTAAACCACCATTGCCTTAGGCTGCTGCTGCATGCCACTCTTAGACAGGCAGGGAGGATTGTGGTATAGCTTATAAAGGTCCAGGAGGAATAGATCCCACTGGTTCCAGGGGCCCCTCCTGATTTGTATGATTGACTGGATTATTTTGCAGCTGAAGCCATCATCTTCTTTCTCTGACTCACAGAATGGCTGAGCTTGGAAGAGGCCTCTGGAGGTCATGTTGCCCAATCCCCCTGCTCAAGCAGAGCCACCTCAAGCACTCACATTAAATACATTTTAAAAAGTTGTTCATGACAAGCCTGTTAGGAAATAATTGCACCCAGTGTTTTTCTTGGAATTATTCCGAAAAGACTCAACCCAACCAAACTGAAACCAAAACCCAGAAATCCCAGCATTAGCCTTAAAAGTATTGCTTCTATGCCAGCCTAGAAACAAGAACCATTCATTTCTATTTGAACCCTACTATATTGGATTCGTAAAGAGTAGTATGACGTTAACTTTAGGCTTTCATATTTTACTATATTCTCCAGCTATTGTTTTGTCAAAGGGATTATGCACTAACAGCAAAACAGTTTTTAATATTTTAAGACAGAGTGAGCTAGCCTTCTTCACAGTTTTTAATCTACAAATACTAGGAGTATTTCTTTCTGTGAACTGCTAGGAAGAGCTTTGAGGATTTATATACCAGTTGTGCCAAAACACCATAGGTGTTGCAACTAAATCAAATAACTGCTAACTGTGACAAGTTACATCCTTCATCACTTTGTAATTGAAATGAAATGAAAACTGAGATTTTTACTTTAGCATGGGGTTGAGTAGAAGTTGCTGTTGAGAACCAGTGTTTGTGGAGTAGGTCCCGTCTTTGAAATACCTCTGTAGGTTTTTTCTTCTATATTTTTTTCCCAAATGGAGCACCAAGAAGGCACACTTAATGTATTTTTTTTTAAGAACTTTTCCATGTTCTTGTTTATGAAAAAAAATTAAAATAATGAGTTTTCTAATGTAAGGATTTATTTTCATGTTATGTCTCATAGGGCTAAACATAACTTTTCCTTGTTTTCTCTCATGTCTCTCCTCTACCAGGACACTTGAAGATAGTGTCTATAAAATTGCTATTTCTTTGGCTCAGCAATACAATGTTCCACTCTGGGAAGTTTACATGACCCATCTGGAATTTTTATTCACTGACAGTGGGTAAGTTTTCTCCTCTGCAAATGCACATACAATTCTGTTACACAGATGTAAACGCTAACGTATGGCAGAATTGAATTATATTGAGGTTGGAGTTTGGGTTGTGTGTTTGTTTGTCTTGTCTTGGGATGGTATGGGAATTTTTGTCTTTTCCATGTAATGCTTCTACAACCAGCTGTGAAAACTGGTGTTGCAGGCAAGGTTTAAAGTCTCTGTGTGTCTTACTGTTCTTCAGAGTATTCCAGGACTTTTGTTTCAGTGTTCAGGTTTCCACAACTTTGAATGCTTCGTTCTCTCTTCCACTAGCAACTTACCCTGTAGTTACTCTTACAGTCCCTGTCATATATCCTGGAACCTGATAGTTTCTCTGTCTTTTACCATTTTGCTCTATTGGGGCTCCCTAGTCACATTGTGCATCTGTTTATCTCAGTTTCATTTTTTGATAGAAGCACACTTTTTCTTTAAACAATGTTTTACTGAAACTGTTCTACAAGATTATGGCAGACCAAACCTGGCACTCGTGTGGCATAAGGAGAGGGGTACTTAGAGTCTGTTCCAGAGTGGCTTCAGGGCCTTTATTTTTTAATTAATTAATTTATTTTAACCTCTTACATCATGTCAGGCAGTTTGTGCCTACTGAAAGAGGAATAAACACATTTGATGGAAGACCAAGCTGCTTCCCTGAGAATAGCACGTGCAGATGACAGTGATGTAGAACTCCCTGTGTAATGCAGCAGCTCATATCTACTGTTCTGACAGACACGATCAAATTAATTTGGTTTATTTCAAGTGTTAAGTTCTTAAAGCACCTTTAGCTTGCAGCAGTGTTTGTACCTCTCTTAACATTAACTATTAATTAAAAAGCATTAAAACATTTTATAAAACATGAAAGATAAAAGCAAAGCCTAGTGAATTGTCTGGAGAAGATGAAATAATGTTCTTAGATTTTCTTCACTTCCTCCAGAAAACAGATAAGTCATACCCTCTAAATTTTGATGCTGTTAAATTATTTACTGCTAAATAAAACAAAACAGGCAGTCAGGATATAAACATGGGAACACTGGGGTGAATGTGAAAGAGCCAACTGCCTTCTCTGGGACTAGAATATTACCTAAAGTGTTTTGAAACAGTTTTCAATCATTTTCTTTGTTCTTGTCCTCCTTGAGTTAGTATTCACAGAAGTCTGAAATCACAGAAGTACAGAGCAACCATATTTTCCCTAGAGAAATTTAAAAAAAGTCTTGAAAGTTGATATATAATAGCATAATATACTACTGAGCATGTTTTTGTTGTATTATAATCTCATTTTAAAATTGATTGACAGCAAATGACCGTTACAGTATATTTGAGTTTTGGGATTATGGCATTAATAATACATGTTTCATTATGCATTTATTCAGAACTGAAATGAAGTTGATTCTAAGACTTAATCTCTTTACCCAGAGTTTCTATAAGCCACTTTGCATAGGGAGAAGCTCAGAAGAGCTTCATAGTTTGTATTAACATAGTTGGTATTAAATGTTTCTTTGATTACTTGATGACAAAGAATTATGACTTTTTTGTGGAATATGAGTCTGAAAATTGTTCAGAATGACATTTTATAAAAATTAAGTGGAAATTTAGTTATTTCTTTTGACGAATTTAATCACATTTGAATATCAAAACTCTATAAAACACAATTTATGATTTCAGCAACACAAAAATTTGTCTATCACAAATTGTTTCAGGATCCTCTTGTTTCAGGATCTTTCTGAACAACATCTTCCTATCCACAATCAACCCTGCCCTAAAAACACACTGCAAACATCTGACAATGCTGTTCATATAATTTAGTTCTTAACTAGCTTTTAGTTTGAACTTTGGGTATGAACACAAAAAAACAGTCATAGCACAGTCTTGAAATACATCAGGTCCAAATGTCTGCTTTCCCCAATATGAAGAGTGAATGGTACTTTATTTCTATTAATATCATGCTTGTTTTCATTAATATTGTAGAAAAATAAACTATTAAGGAGAATCTATAGAATTGAAAGAGTGCTTGCAATGTGAACAATCTTGGGGTAGGTTGTAGATGTAAAAATAACTCAAAAATACCTTATTCTCCCTAAGAAATAAGTTAATTTTTAAACTGAGAAGATTGTGTTTGTGGTATTTGCTGTAACAAAATCTTCTTTAAGAATGAAATGGAAACATTTTACTTGGATATTAAAGAGAAATGCTAACTTACAGCATGTATATTTGGGGAGGGAAATGATGAAATTCTAATTTAATCAGTTTTAAAGGTAGAGGAAAATCAAATGGTATTAGAAGACATCAGATTTCCAAATGAAATGTACTATCTAATGTGCCATATGATTGGACTCTGGGGGGACTCCAGGTAGGAATCATCTGTAGGTTACTTCTTTCCTCAGATTTAGGTAAAACTTTCAGTTGCAAAAGATATAAACTTGAGATGATACACCCCCATTTTTCTCCCAGTTGAGGGAAAAAGGAATGATTATCTTTTATGTAGCCAGCTGGAGGTGTCTGAATTCATGCTGTGAATGAGCTAATGTATTCTTTTCAAAAGATTCAGGAAAGAATTTCCTGTAGCAGTGAGACTGACTGAGGTCAGCCCAAGGCTTACTGATATTTTCATAAGCTTTCATGGATGACAGTTTGAGAAGCAACTTGTTAAACTTTCAAAGTCTTGGTCAACTGTCCTAGGCATTAATAATAGTTCTGAATAGATTAATTGCTGGGCAAGAGCCTATTTTCAGTGATAATATCTCTCAAGGTTTGCACAGGTACTCATCAACTACAGAAAATAGAATGTAATGGATTGGGAAAGCTTCTACCTGGGCAATAGGATGTTTGAGCATCATTCAACCACAAGTGGTTGGTTCATTTTTTAATAAAGTCTTCCTTTACACGTATCCTGGATGTATTTTTCCTGTTACATACAGCTGTACTCACAGATGTGAAATCCTGCTTTGAATTCCACTTCAGTATTCATAACCGTTAATCTGCATGTCCAAGCTAACAGGTAACAGGATGAGGAAATACAAGGGCTGCTTAGCTTTTGTTTATAGAGTGTACAATTATCTAAATGTTGATGAGTGAAACCCTAAAGAGAGGAAAGGACTGTCCTGTCTCCCAGCTGTAAGAGTCTTTCATGGCACATCCAGACCTTTAAGCAAAAGTTATTTCTAAACATAGGTTATCGACGCTGGAAATAGAAGAAAGAGCACAAAGTCTTGGTCTGTTTGAGACTTTGAAAACCAGTCCTGAAACCTTTCATGAGCACATGGCTAAATATGTTTACCCAAGTATTGAAGGCCAAGATCACCAGCGGTTGCTTTACTATTTTACACTCCTGGAAAACTGTGGCTGCTCAGAAGTGGTGAACCATACTCTTAAACCTGAAACTCACATCAGACTCCTGAAAAAATTCAAAGCAGTTGCACCAGGTAGGAGAGTACCTGTTTGTTTTCTTCACAGCTGTCTTTATTATTTTGTTATGTAAGTATTGGCATGATTGTGCTTAGCTAGTTTATGTTTTCCAGGTAATTGGTTTTTTTCTGTGAGCAAATGAGATGGATACAATTAATATAGCCATAAGTTCCCTCTCTTTGTTTCACTGGAAATGTATTTGATCATAGCAAGAAAAAGCTAGTTAAGAACAGGTTTCTGTTAGTGATGCAAGTTAAAATTATTGGCAACATTTCATAGTGATATTTTAAATGAAAATGTTCTGGGTTGATGCTGAATTGTATCCCCATTTGTCTGTTTAGTTCAGAAACCAAGTTCCTAGAGTATACTTTTTAACACTACAAGTTTAATATGAGTATGCTCAAGGGACTTAATAAAGTTATCATTTCAAGAGTCTGAATTACAGAATATATTAGGGACTTCATGCATTTTTTGTTTGTTTGTCTGAAAGAGGATAATTTTTTGTTGTGTTTTACCCTTGATGTTACCTTTTGCTTTCCCAGAATTCCAGCATTGCTTGTAGCCTTACATTTTCAGACAATTACTGCAAAAGACACTGCTGCTAAAGACTCTGAAATTTTGAATACTATTTTTCATTTGCTTGTTAGATGGGTACTATTTTGAATTTTAGTTGTACAACTCCAAATCCAGTTTCAGAATGAAAAATGCACACTGTATGGCATTACCTTCTGTGAGGATGAATTTATTGATCAATTTTGGAACCTAATGTGTATCGGATACTAACTGTGCTGCAGACTTTGAAGAGATGGTACCTATGAATTCATGTATTGCAGGAAGAAAAATGTCAAATTTTTTGGAGAGGGGAGGTAACCTTCAGTTCTTAGTGATGTTATTCAACACTCAAGTTCTGTGATGCTTGCCAGAGAAATTTCTGCCAAGAAATTGTTTACCTTCAAAGCTATTGAAAAAAAAACAGACATAAACACCAAAAAAAAAAACCAAACTCCAAGACATCCTGCGACCATATGTCAGACATAAATTAGTCAGTTTGTGTGGTAAAAAATTAAATTTTTGTATTACACCCCTAATCAAAATTCTCAGTGTTCAGTATAGTTTAGAGATAGGAGTCAAGAAACAAGAGCTAAGTGTTTACAGAGGTTGCAGGCCCAAAGTATATAAATAAGAACACGGCAATAGAAGTCAGTTATCTTAGAAATAATATGCAAAGAAAATAAAATACTATCGTTGCTAGAAATACTTCTGTTGTTGGTAAATTAATTTGCAAGGATGTTCTTCCTCTAGGAAGCAGAGTAGTAGCATGACTCTTGATTATATAATGGGCTGGAGTCTTTTTAGTTCTGCAGATACTAGTGTATTTATTGTTTTACATGTAATTGTGGAGTGTGAGTGGATTTAATTATGAATAACTTTTACCTCTTTCTCTTTCTGTCACTAGGTCTTAATTACAAAAAACTAACAGATGAAAATGAAAACCCTCTGGAAACACTGGAGCCCGTCCTTACAAGTCAAAATACCTTATCTATTTCCAAACTGGCTCCCAAAATTCCTAAAAAAGATGGCAGCATGCTGTCACCAAGTTCTGTTTATGCTGTGTGGTTACAAAAACTTTTTTGGAATGGTGATCACCATCTCATTAAAAAAATACCAGAAACTATGGATGAGTGGCTCCATGCATATGATATGTGTTCAAAATACTTTGATAGACTTGATCCAGATGATATTGTTACTTTCATTGATGAAATTACTTTTTCTTCCAAAGCTGTCACAAAGGTAAGCAGATATTTTTAAAGAATTTAGTCCTCAGTTGAAGCATATAGTATATGTGTTCAATATAGTGTCAAGAAAAGAGTCTCGGCAAATGTTATGGTTTTCATTTTGCAGTATTTAAAGATAAACTTATAAACCTACCTTGCTCTGCCTACTTTTTCTTTTTCTGACTGCCAGTATGAAAAGAAGGTGTTTTTATTCAGCTAGAGGAGTTAGATCTGTGGACGTGAGGCTTTTGATGGAACCCCCAAGTCCCTGTGTGCTCATTCAATGGAGAATAAGATATTGTGTATTTCATAGAGTCATAGAGTGGTTTGGGTTGGAAGAGACCTTAAAGACCATCTAGTTCCAACCTCCCTGCCATGGAGGGTTTCTGCATTTCTTCCATATATCTAATCTAATATAAACGTGCCCTCTTTCATTACAGCCATCCCCCTTGTCCTATCACTACACACCCTTTGGAAAGCTCTCATGCAGGCCTTCTTTAGGTGCTTGAGGGCTGCTCTAAGGTCTTCCCAGAGCCTTCTCTCCTTGCTGAACAGCCCCACTCTCTCAGCCTGTCTTCATAGGAGCAGTGTTCCATCTCTCTGAGCATCTTTGTGGCCTCCTCTGGGCTTAGTCAGTCCCACTGTCCCTGTCTTTGGTATAGATGTTAAACAGTACCAGTCCCAAAGCTGACCCCTGAGGAGTGCCACTTGTCAGTGCTCTCCATTTGGACGTTGAGTCCTTAATGCAACTCCTTGTATGCAGCCAACCCAGCCAATTCTTTATCCTCCAAGTGGTCTATCTGTCATATCCATCTCTCCAGTTTGTCATGTGGAACGGTGTCAAATGCTTTGCACCAGTCCAGGTAGATGACACCAGTTGCAGTTCCTCTTTCTTCATCCTCCAATTCTGTAACTCTGTCAGAAGGCCACCAGATTTGTCAGGCACAATATGCTCTTAGTGAAGCTGTGTTGGTTGTCGCTAGCCACCTCCTGATTTTTCTGTGCTTAACCATAGTTTCCAGGAGGATCTGCACCATGGTCTTGCCAGGCATCAAGGTGAAACTAACCACCTGCAGTTCCCTAGGTCATCTTTTTTTTCCTTTTTTGAAAATGAGGGCTCTGTTTCCCCTTTCTTCAATTAGTGGGAATTTCACAAGACTGCCACAACTTCTCAAATGGATGGACAGTTGCCTAGCAAATTCATGCACCAGCTCCCTCAGAACCAACAGAAGCATCTCATAAGGACCCAGGTTCCTTAGATGGTCTTGAGCATGGTCTTTTTCTGCAGGGGGTTCTTCACTCTGCCAGTCCCTGCATTTGCCTTCTGCAACTTGGGTAGCATGGCTGGAACACTTGCTGGTGAAGTCTGATGCAGAACTCTTATGGAGGGACTCTGTTTTCTCCATGTCTCAAGTAACCATGTCTCTTATTTCTTTCTAGAGAGGACCCACATTTTCCCTTGTCTTTCTTCTATCACCAATATACCTACAGAAGCTTTTGTAGCCGTTGGCATTCCTGACAAGATCTGGTTCTAACAATGCTTTAGCTTTCCTAACCTGATCATTGGCTGCCAGGACAATTCCTCTGTATGCCTCACAGGGTACCTGTCCTTGCTTCCACCCTGTATGCTTTCTTTTTGGTGTTTTAAGTTTTTCCAAGAGCTCTTTGTGCATCCCTGCAGGCTTCCTAGCCTGACTACTTCTTTGTTGTGATACATTGCTCCTGTTCTTGGAGCTTCAGTTGTGCTTCAATATCAACCAGCCTTTTTGCGTTCCTCTTTGCTTTATCCCATGGTACTTTACCAGGCAAATCCCTGAAGACACCAATGTCTGCTCTCCTGAAGTCCAGAGTAGTGAACTTTCTGTGCACCCTCCTCATTGCACTAAGGATCTTCGTGGCTACTTGCAGCCCAAGCTGCTCTTGAACNCTCACAGGGTACCTGTCCTTGCTTCCACCCTGTATGCTTTCTTTTTGGTGTTTTTTTTCCAAGAGCTCTTTGTGCATCCCGGCAGGCTTCCTAGCCTGACTACTTCTTTGTTGTGATACATTGCTCCTGTTCTTGGAGCTTCAGTTGTGCTTCAATATCAACCAGCCTTTTTGCGTTCCTCTTTGCTTTATCCCATGGTACTTTACCAGGCAAATCCCTGAAGACACCAATGTCTGCTCTCCTGAAGTCCAGAGTAGTGAACTTTCTGTGCACCCTCCTCATTGCACTAAGGATCTTCGTGGCTACTTGCAGCCCAAGCTGCTCTTGAACATCATTGCCCCCCAGCCCTTCCTTGTTGGTCAAAGCAAGTTTCAGCATAGCCCCTCTCCTTGATGGAGAAGGACACTGTCATCAGTTCCAGGAACCTCCTGGATTGCATGTGCCCTGTTGTGTTGTCACTCCACCAGATACTGGGGTGGTTTTGTTTATTTGCTTGTGCTCATCCTAAAATTCATAGTGCCGCAGGCTTGTGCTTAGTACCAGACTTTTGCATTCAGAAGAAAATGTTCCACAGAGAAAGTATTCTGGCCCAATGCATGTGGTTTCTAAGCATTGTAATGACAATGAAATTATAAACTGTTGTGATCTCCATCTGGTTGAAAGCTTGGTTTTGAAAGAATGCACTTTTATGTGTGTAACATATATTAACAAATGTGGAATTTCTTTTTGCCCAGTGAAACCTACTTGCAAGGATATTTCTAGCATAAAGTTTTAACCATGCTTTCCTACATATCTTCACTGTGATAAAGATGCACAAAAGAGAAATGAGACTTCTTAGATTTTACCTTATTAAAAGACCTAGAGATGTCTTCACTAGCTTTATCTGAAGTAAAAAGACAATAAAGTGTCTAGGGGTTTTTTGTGTGTATCTTCTTAATTTTGGTTTGTGACACTTTTTCTGAGGTATTTATACACACCATGTTTAATGAGGTGAATTTGAATTTGTTCCTTCTTTGAGTACTGTTTTAATGTTCCCACAATATTAGTGTAGGTTTATTAGAACCCATCTAACCTCTCTCAGAATTTAGTGAAAAATTGCTAGCTGGGATAATAAGAAACTTTGTCAGCACAGAATTTATACTGTGATCTGACTGTTATGGTAGACCAGCACGTTTTGTCACTAGTTCCATCAGCTATATCTGAAGCCTTTTTAGCAGGACTACTGTCTTGGCCTAGATGTTTTGATCCCTTTTATCTCATAAAGGTACTTTTCCATGCTTATGAGCAATGATTCAGACTCGTCCTGAGATCTTAATTGCCAGACTTGACCCTAAACTGAGATGGCAAGGGCATGGCTTGTCTTATGAGAAGAAAATACTGTCTTTACATATGGTAACTGCAACTGACTGCTTGAAACTCTTGCTGTTAATGTTTCTTGAGCATTTCAAGGTTATTTCTCATTTATTGTGGATGAGTGGTGCTGGGAAAGAGTGGATATCCTCCACTGTGTGTCTGTTTTGAAACACATTGATTGTTTTCCTTTGTTTCTGTTCAGGATTCTAAAACATTTTCTCTACTCTTTTGAGAATAGAGAGTAGGAATAGCATGAAAGAAACACTAAAGGCAAGATGATTGTGATTTGTGGTCAGGCAGAATTTTGTAATAGACACCTATTAGCTCTTTGGCCATGAAAGATGCTCAAGAAGTGCTTGAAACACTACATCATCTGCATCATCTAATGTGCCATGCACTGGGTTTGGGATTGAAACAGCTGTTTAACCAGCTTGTAACTAGTTTTGCCTCAGGATCCTGTTCAGTTCTCAAGCAGAATTGTACAATGAGAAATTATTGTAGATCCTGGAAGCTTATCTCTGAGGTCTCTTTCCTCTGCCTTTCATCTGAAAAACACTTCATACATAAAAGTGGCCCTTTGGCTTGCCCCTCTTAATTAAATTTTATGTGTTTTGAGGCTGCCCTGGTCATGTGCTCACTCTTAATCTCTAATTCAGCACTTTCTTCCCAGTCTAGTTCTGTGGCCAAATATTTTACTATATCAGTTTCCTATTCGCACAACAGATGCACATTTAGGTATTTCATAGAAGGGCTGATACTTAGTCAAAATGCAAAAAACCATGGTTATTATCATGAAATAATCTGTACTGTCACTGAGACAACTGAGCTTTCTCTCATAGAAGAAATTTGAGAGGAAGCTTGCAGTGAGATTGTGAAATGGGTGTTTTAGGAGTGTTGAGAGGTGAATTGGCAAAAAAAAAACCCCAAAAAACACATGTTGCATACCGTCTCAGCTCTTTCCCACTCCTTCAAAATGTCAGAAGGGGAAGGTGGGAAAGGAGAGAGAGAGTATATTCCAGGGAGATGATGAGATGCACTCCACTGTTATTCTTGTGGAACAGTATCTCCATCGAAAACCCCCTTTTGATCAGAAATAACTGAGAAAAGTGCCGAATGCCAAGGGGTAATGGGACATGGGTTACATAGCAATGCAGGCTACAGGAGTTCAACTTCAGAGGTAGCGTTGCTGTTGTCACCATGTGGGAATTTAGGAAACAGACATCAGAATATCCCTCGCTGTTCCAGTATGTCAGTAGAAGTAAGGAGAGGCAGCAGTAGACCAGCAAAGCTATAGGCAGCTGCTTCTTAATTGTGTGTCACTTGGATATGGCAGAGAACCTGGGAGCAGCATGTGTAACTATGCAAAAGGGAATGAAAACACAGAGTTTTAGTACTGGCTTCTGCAGCTCCTTGTTCTTCCTGACAAAGACAGGAATATGATGGGCTTTGACAGGGGCCCTTTTATTCACCTGTTCCCTTCCACAAGCTCTTTTTTTAGCTTTTACATGAATTGAGCCAGTAGTGACCAAATGAGCAATGCTTGACTGGACGATGGGTTTGAGAGAATGTCTAAATTGGAGATATGGATGAGGAGTTTGCATTTATGAAAAGGCAGCTAACATTGTTATACTGACTGTAGTTCAGGATGTGACGTGTTTTTAGGTACTTCTGGCTCTAAGAAGCCAGAGAATCTTTTCTCTCATATTTCTTGCAGTCAGTAGAAATGAGGTACGACATGGGAGCTGAGATTCAGTTCCCAGGCCTTAAGGGTTCTTGAAGTGGTAACATTGTGTGGTGGGAACTGTGTGAGCAGAGATGCATCATAGTGGGATTTCAGTAAACCGTAGGCCTAAAGTAGCATGGTTAATGTAGTTGAAGAAGGTAAAGGTTGATCCAATATTTTTTGTGTTTGTGGTAAAAGAAACAGGCAAGGACCTTAAAGGACCTTTTGTCAGTACCTTCCTCACACATTGAAGGACTGAAGAAGTACTGATCCCTTGACCATGGAAGCTCATTGCTGCAAGCAGTTGAACAGATTCCTGCTTGTGGCTCTTCTACTCATATGTGCTTTTAACTCTGTGTGACTGTTTAAGTCTTTCTGACTAAATAATAAATCATTCAATCTCTGTAATGTTAAGAATAAGCTATTTGTATGTGTGGAACAGATTTCTTCCTAAATGGGAGATATTCCAGATATTCCTTGGAATGACTGTGTATATTTTTGCATGCATTTTGAATCTGTCATCTTTTTTTTCCAGCAGCTCTGACTGCTTTTAAATAATACTGATGTCATAGTTTCTTAATTATAGCAATGATCATATCAACTTACTGTGATGATTTCCCATTTGTTCCTGTTCCTGTGATCTTTTTGAAGCATTTTAGATAGTTTGAAGGTATTTTTTTTTTTGTTAATTCCTTCATTGCTGGCATTTTTTTCATTGTCCTAGAGAGTTGGGTATGTCTTCAAAGAACCATCTGTTTCAGAGCTCATAGGTCATTGTCCTGATGGTTTTTTGATTAACAGTACTCTGGAAAAAAAGCCTAGCACAACAAAAACACAACTGAAAACAATCTTTTTTAATCACTGTGTTTTCATTATTGAACACACAATACAAATGGAAATTGACACAATATGTTGATTAGGAAGAAAAGGCTATAGCTTTAGATAGGAAAAGCAGAATAAAAAGCAATGGTATCATCAGTCAGGTTTGCTGCAGAGAAAGAGAAGCTGAAATTTTCCTTACATGGGTGCTCTCTTGCAGCCTTCCATAGATTCAGCCACATTCTTTTAGACTACAGCTGATGATGTTTTTTGTTTAACATTCCATTCTCTCCCAAATTCTGATTTAAAAGAACTTGCAACTTAGTGATTTTAGTTGAAAGGCTGATTTATTTTCTCTGAGTCAGTAATACTCTTTTGACCATTTTTTTTTCCTTTCTACTTCCTCAAGCAGGAGTGCAATGTCCGCATTTTGACCACATACCAAACAGGTGTTGAATAGGAACCTGTTACAACTGGATATTAACCTGCATAATTTTCTTGACTTTAGGCACACTAAATACTGTTTAAAATAACTGTATAAAAATTCTTAGTTTAAAAAAAACCACAAAAAAACCCCAGAGTACTGTTCACTGTCTTTTGTCTGGCTGATTGACTTAATGCTGTATAAAACAGTAAGGAAAAAGACAGGACACAACATTGCCTGAAGGTGTACAAGAAATGTTCTTACATAGCATGACTGCATTCAGATGTTACTTTTTGAATTACTTGGCTTCATTTTATCACTTTTTATCACTGTGCTCCAGTTCAGTCGGTTTGCCTTGCCTGACCTTTTTTTGTTCATGGATATTGACAGTACTTCTTTTTCTAGTATCAGTGCAAGGTACTTTCTTGTGCCTTTCATTTATGTAGTTATTTTAATTAAATCTGCTTTGAGAGTGTGTAATAGGAAACTTCACTAATATCTTTTCTTTAACTGGTTCCTCACATACATTTAAACTTTTTTCAGATGAGTTTTACAGGATCTGGAAGGAATAAAGTTAACTTTCATCATAGCAGCCTCAGTGGGGCTGTGCTTTGGATTTGTGACTGTAACAGTGTTGATACCACACTGGGATTTTGACTTGCTGAGCACTGCTTGTATGATGTCAAAGCTTAATTTTTATCTCAACACCTCAGCCCTGAGTAGGCTGCAGGTAGGCAAAAAGTGATCAAGGGACACAGCCAGGACAGCTGACCTGGGCTGGCCAAAGGTTTGTTCTGTGCCATCTAATGTCATGGTCAGTGGTTGCAAACAAAGAGTTGGGAGCACCTCTCCTATGAAGAAAGACTGAGATAATTGGGATTGTTCAGCCTGGAGAAGAGAAGGCTTTGGGGTGACCTAATTGTGTCCTTCCAGTACCTGAAGAGAACCCACAAGAAAGATGGAGACTGACAAGGGCATGTACTTACAGGACAAGGGGGAATGGCTTCAAACTGAAATGGAGTAGATTTAGGTTAGCTATGAGGAAAAATGGTTGCCCAGAGAAGCTGTGGATGCCCCATCCCTGGCAGTGTTCAAGGCCAGGTTGGGTGGGGCTTTGAGCAACCTGGTCTAGTGGAAGGTGTCCCCATCCAAGGCGAGGGAGTTGAATCCAGATAATCTCTAAGGTCCCTGCCAACCCAGGCCATTCTATGATTCTGTGATTTGACAGCAGATACAGGAACTGCACCCAGCTGTTCCATCTGAACATCAAAACCCATTTTTCATTTTGAGGGTGAGTAAGCACTGGCACAAGTTGCACAGAGGGGTTGTTAAGTCCTCCTACATTGGAGATATTCAAGAGCCACCTGAACATGGTCCTTGGCCACTGGCTCTAGATGGCTCTGTTTAAGCAGATGCCCTTTGGAGGCCCCTTCCAACCATTCTTTGTTTCAGTGTTGCTGGGATCCCAGGTTCCATGCCATTAAAAAGAGTGGAGCTGTTTCCATAAACTCCCACTTGCATGTTAATCACTGGCAATCGGAGTAGCAGGGTCAACGTCTTCACATACAATTAAATGCTGCTTGTAGTATATTTAGAAGTACTATATATACTCTGAGGAGAATAGGCTTATGAGATGAGTTTTTACCCTGAGGAGTAAAATCTGTTGAGGTGAAATAGTATGTGATGTTCTTTGATTTGAAAAGAGATTTTTAGGATTTTTTATTACACGTTATAGCCTATACATTTAAAAATCTTCTTAAACCTGTAAAAGCTTTTTAAATATAAAACTTCACATGCAAACGAAGCTTGAACTAGCCCCTAAGCTACGTTTTTATCACTGGCTCTGATACCAAATCTCATTACTGAAGCTGACTAGAAGTACGGAGGAGAGCTATTCATGGTTTGGAATAAAATAACCAGAGAAATGATATGTTCATAGTGCATTTTGGCACTATGCAAATGTGAATACAAAATTAAAATAGGCTTGGGAAAAACCTGTATTTCCTTTCTTCTTTCTTTTTTTTTATCTGAATGCTTTATTCTGCATGTGCTTATGGCAGCATGACTTCTAAACTGACAGTATATTGACTCTCTTCTCTAGGATATAAGCTAGATGGAATACTTAAATTGTTTGCCTTTTGCATCTCTCTTAATTGCATTTTGAACATTAGAATGTACACTAGAAGAGGAAAAACTGAAATATGTAGCTGTTTCCTTCTTTTATCATGTGTACAAAATGAATATATAAATCCATCTGTGGTTGTTAGATTTTAATGTGATGTGGAGGCTATGAATTTTTCCTTGCTTAAGAGTAAAACCTGATACTGAGGCCTTGTTTGCAGTAACAAACTCAATTACTTTGAGTGGAATGGAACTCTGTTGCATTTGAAACTGTATGGTAAAATTCCCTTTGTATTGTGTTAAAACTGGCAAACTTTCTTAGTTCCAACAATAATGTCCACTCATTTTGCTTTCATCCTTAAAAATATCCAGTAGACCATTCATTAGTGTGGTTCACAGTAATAGCACAAAAAAGCCAGGAGTAAATTCTAGATCTTTCACTTGTGACTTTTTAACTAGGGGAGGGGGGAAGTATGTTAACTGTAAAACTTTCCATTAAATAATCCTTATCAAACTTTTTATGGCTTTACAAGTAGCTAGTTTAATTCATGCTGTAAACATCTCTTAGACTTTACATGAATAATGCTGAAGCAGTTTATTTGCCCTCTTTTATGATAATTCATCTTATTTCCTATTCACTATGTCATACAGATTCAAGCTTTTTTTTTCCTTTCTTGTGTATTTCAGCTTGAAAGTTAAAAGTGTTTGTCTTTATTCAGTATTCCAGTCACTAAAACACCTGATGTTAAAAGTACCTAATGCTTTGGGTTTAGAGTTCAGGCAAAGGATGCTCTCACCCATTAGAAACTATATTGCAAGCATTGTTAAAACTGTACTTGAAGTTACAAATGAGTAAATCATACATGAATGTCTAAAATCATACTTCAGACTTTGTTTTGGACTTTCAGCTGAAGCTGTGTCTTTCCCAAAACAGGAAGTCAGACTGTTTCAGTTTAATGCCTAGATACAGCTATTTGTACAGGTCTTCAAAAGTACTGTATAGTTATTATTTTGTATAACTTGGACTTTAAATAGATTGACTTTAAAATTGTCAGTCCTTCTGGGGTTTTTGTATATGGCTATGGTCTTAGAGATACATTTAAAAGAGTGGTCTAAACCTGACAAAACGAACCTTAAGTGAGTTATCAGTCAGTCTTGCAAAGCGATCCTCAGACACCTCTCAATGAAGAATTAAAAATCAAAGATTATAAGGTGGCAATCTACAAAAAAAAATTATCTGGAAAAAAATTCATATGGTTTAAAATATGAGTCAGTAAAAAGAAGGACAGCAGAAAAAAGTAATGGAATACTGATCATTTTAATAAATGACAAGTTAGAAACAAAATTGTTTCCCATTAAATACTTCATTTAGTTTTATGCTGTGTTGTGGAGCCACCTGACCTCTTGGCACTGCTGTAACACAAACAGTTCTGTACTGGTAATGAATGAATAAATAATTGAGCAATCTTTTTCAGCTGCCAGTTGAAGCAAGGATAGAAGTGACTAAGAAGGCTATTAAGGCAGTCAAACATATTTCTGAGAAATCAAGAAAAAAAACTTCAGATAATGACATGAAAGATGCTGAAAACCCATCTGCTGCTTATGGAGAAACTCTGAATCATTTGCAACAATCTCTTGCTCATCTGGAAACACTCACTCACAGTTTCATCGCTTATTTGAAAAGCAGCGAACAGGTAAT
Source organism: Polioptila caerulea (assembly GCA_013397295.1). Classification (NCBI taxonomy): domain Eukaryota; kingdom Metazoa; phylum Chordata; class Aves; order Passeriformes; family Certhiidae; genus Polioptila; species Polioptila caerulea. Next base: position 554,625 of record VYXF01006253.1, on the reverse strand, counting down.
GATTACTGATCAAGTGCTTGCTGTGAGTGTTACCATGACTAGCAGTGATAGACATCAATCTTCTGTCATATTTTATTAATGTTTTCTACCTTTGCTTTTGTTGACACGGGTTTTGAAAATTCAGTTCCATCAATCTTTGCTTTTTCTCAGTATATGTTAATTCCTAGCAGAAAGGAAGACTGATACAGCCTTGTAAATACAGAGGACTCTGATCAGTGTTCCAACAATGATCTGTTCACAGGATACACTACGGAAGTACGGGTATTTATATGATATATCAAGGTCAGAGAAAGAAAAAATCCACGAGCAAGCAGTAGCCATGTGTGTAGATGGTCAGCCCCTGGACATGGTGCAGCAGTTGTTACAAGTGGCTGTTGGAGATCTAGACCTTACTCCCCAGGATATTGTCCAATGTGCTATTAAGAAAATTGTAGGTGTATTAAGGTAAGCACAGTTCCTTAATTAGGCACAAAAAATTTTCTTCTGGATTTTTGGAAGGTTTTTTCTGAATGGTTGAGTTGGTGTGTTGGTTTGTTGTGGTTTTCACTTGGTTGATTTTTTTCTTTTATTTGCAATGAACACTTGCTTGTTTTTAATGTCTGGATTTTGCAGTAAGGAGAGTTCTTTGATTGTGTTTCTGTTTACCTGTAATTTCATATTTAGTTACATTTTCATGAGCTGGGGAAGTCTGAGCAATTTGAACAAAGTAAGACAGAACTTATGCTGTTCACTAGTGCTTTTTAGTTAAAAGCACTGGCTTTCCAGCATTGTTCCATTATGTGTATGTGTGCCCTTGTGAATTTTTGTAACATTTATACCAGCACGTAATTCTTCCTTCTTAAACAGAGTTAATAGACATGTTTATTTGAAATAGTAACTCCTGTAGACATTTGGGCAGCAGAGGCCTGGTAATAACTGTGTGTCCTACCAGAAGTCATACAATTTCTATCTTTGGAAAAACTTGAAAAGCCAGTTCTGGGAGCTAGGGGTTTTTTTTGTGCTGGTTGGTTTGGTTCATTAGAAATATTTTATTCCCCCTCATTTTTTTAAGAGAGCACAGAGAAGCAGGGGAGCATAATTTTATATCATGGATTATATATTAAACAGATAGTTCTCATTTAACTATTCATACAAAACTCTCTTCTGAAATATTTCTGTTTCGAAGAGATACATGCAACAAGTATGAAAGAGTATTCTGCTGTTAGATGTCTGGTAAACACTGTTTAGCACTTCTAAGACCAGTTTAGAGAGATAAAACTTTGAGAATTTATCCTGTTGTTCTGCATGCAGAAAAATTATATGGGCAGGATGATCAGAATGCACACACTAGGAATTGGAAAACAAGTCTAGCATGGAAAATCTTCTATGGCTCTACTTTTACTACAGCATGTATGTATATATTACAGCAGATTGAAGTGCCACAGATGAAAAGTGGGCAGCTTGTCAAATTGTTTGCAGTCCTCTTTGGCAGAAAATTGATTTCTCCTGTCACTCAGTTTAAGAGTGTTCACAGCATCCTCAATGATGATAGAGGTTTTGCACAGCAACAGAAGTAATTCAGTCTTTCTTGTCTGGGTTCGTCCATTTGAAGAAGAATAATTTAGCTTTAGATATTAACTGTCCTGCTGTTCCTGACTAGCAGTGTGATATATCTGGATACAAAGCTCACAAAGTCCAGTTATTTTGACTATAATGAGTCTCATTAACATGCAGAGTATGAGAAACCTATCAAAATTCTCCTTTCTACTCTGCTTCTTATCAACACTTTTCTGTGAACTGAATTACTTGTTCTTTATATGCATTGCAAGGCTGGAATGGCTGCAAGTTGATTTAAAGTTCTGGGACAGTGACATCTCCAGTAACTCCTATGCAGCACTTCACTGGAAAGAGGGGAATGACTGTCTCATAGAGAAACCTGTAGTGGCAAAGATGGGCAAATGAGTTGGAAGTTTCAATGAAAATGGTTTGGGGTGTGATGTGACCTAATGTGGGCCCACTCCACTGCTTTTTTGGGAAAAGAAGAGAAAGATAATTTCATATCATTCTGAACTATGGAAGTTTTGTCTACTACAACGATAAAGAGCATGAAGTGAAAACCTAGCATAAAATAAAATAGAAAATACTTGAGTTCAATATCCTCCTTATGATGAAATTCAGAAAGGGTTAATAGTATGAAGCACTATATAAATCTAAATATGGGTAGAAATTAAGAGAAGTTGTTGCTTGGCCTGTTCTAAGGCTGCTGGTATTCATGTTGTTGCTCTGAATAAAATTGGATTTATCTCTATCCTATGCTCAGATGTTCGCTTTCAAGATACAACACAAACTACACCTTTTTTTTTTTTGTTCAATACTTGCATTTCTACAATTAAAGAAATAATCTTGCCAGTGTAGCTGGAAAAGCAGGCTTTTATTCAATAAATGCAACATTTCAAGGGAAAACCTTTTTTAGGTTTATTTACTGGAGCTTTGATATGTTACACAGAGTGGTTATTTTATACCATAATTTTGAAAGAGATTGTGTTGGAAAATTCCTTCTTTGACAATTAACTTTCAGAGTAGCAGTTGTAAGGTACTTGGATTTTCTATAGCTATGGTGACAAGGAATGTATTGCAAACACAAGTGAAAGAGACCTGTATGGATGTGAAAAATTATGGTAGTGTCAGTGTTTTGCCTGATAATTAAGCAACAATCCACCACTTCTGTGGATTTTCAGTCACAGACCTTCTGTGACTGAAAATACACATCCTTTCTTTCAGTTGCATTTACTACAACCACTCTTCAAACACAGTAAAATATCTTTTGTTGTTAGCATACATAGTTGTTCTTGCAGAAGAATCTTCTAGAAAGTAATGTTACTTTTTGGCTTCATTTTACAGCACTGTATGATATGACAGGCTTAACAACTTTGATGCCTTCTCAGAAACAGATTTTTTGTTAAACCTAACATAGTTATTTGCCTAATTCAGGATTTTTTAATCTGTAAATTTTTAAACCATTAAATTACAATTTTAAGAGCAGTATTGTCCTCCAGTTCTTTTAACTACTTTTGTCTCCCTTAACTCTCTAGTTCTGGCACACAAAATTCAAAATAGAAACTCTTGCATTGGTATGTGTAAAAGCTCTCTAGCAGAGCATATTTTCATACTTTACATGGCTTACGTATTGTGCACATCCTTATTTGCCTGTAGAAACAGCTACTATAAATAAAAATCAGTTGCCTCTTCAATAGAAACCATGAACTTGTGGAAAAAAACCAAAATATTTTAGCAGCTATGGTCACCTGATTAATCTTACCAAAGATTCAATTTAATTCCTTGCATAGGGTCACTCTCAGGATGGGTAGGAAGCGTTCCATGATCCATGACTGCAGGCATGTCCATGGCTGGTCACTCAGGAAAGACAGTTTGTCTATTTAAGACTTTAGAGTCTCCTTCACCTGCTGCTCCTAGAGTTCTTCTCTTAGATTTCCAAAGGGATATAGTGTTTAAGGAAATTGTGAAAGCATTCACCAGGCAGTGAGCAGGAGAGGTTTGGTGAAATTTCGAGTTTCTTGTTTAATACCCAGTGTTTTCTGAAGAAGGTAAATCCAGCTTTGTTAAAAAGAGTAGCTGCATTAACAGGGGAAAAAGAAAAAACCCAGGTTTTTTATTTCCTCATCTAATTTGAGCAGATTAATTTTATAACTTGTATATAATAATTTTGTGGTATTTTAGATGGAAATGATGGTTTGCCATTAAGACATTTTTCCCCATCTTTGAATGATCACACCAGCAGTGTATTATTTCCTTATTTTCCTCATATTTAAATATGACAAAGCACAATCAGAAATAGGAAAATAGAGCTGGACTATTTTCAATGAAAACAGTAATTAGGTTAAAAAATTTAGATGAAGTTAATTTATTCTTCCAAGCATTCTTTGTACTTTATTCTCTTTGAGGAATGTGATTTAATATGCATCACTTTTTCTGACACTGAACTGTAATCAAAATAAGCCTTTATCAGTGTAATTACACCAAGCTCATACCTAGGAGTTTTGAGGTGAACACTGAATCATGTTCTGTTGTTTAAAACATGCATAAAATAGCATTATAATCTGTGTGGAAGACTAATCCTTCATTAATTATATTTGTTTCTGTTAGTAGCTCCTTATTTTTAATCATTAATTATTAAGAAAAGAACAAGGCAGCAATCTGTGGAAACTTGACAGGATTACTTGTCTCATGAGCTGTCATCTCTTTTTAGTTCCTCTAACCATTAGGCAGTAAAGGTAGTATTAAGCTTAAAAAATTGCTAGCTTTCAGTCTTTCTAGATTTTTAAAATGTTTCCTTATTCTAGATAATTGTAGCTTACCACTTTTATTAACCTTTTTCCTCCTTTCCTTGTGCTTAGTAAAAGACATTTGTCTGTGTCAGACAAACTTGAAGCTTCCTGTAAATGTTCATACATCTCTTGTTCTTGAAAATCTGCTTCACAGATGTATTGTCAGAAACAGTGATTTTTTTGTTTTCAGATATGCCCAGTAGCTTTTGCAGATACATTTCTTTTGACCCATTTTGTTTTGGGTTGGGTTATTTTGCTTGTTTGGGTTTTTTGTTTGTTTGGAGGGGATTGTTTTGTTTTAGGGGTTTTTTGAGGAGCTCAGAGCCTGCTTGTGACAGTGTTGCCTTCTGGAGGCTGGCCTGGAACAGAGACTAGACAGAGCAAGAGGATAAAGTAGATATTTATTAAAAGACCTNGACCTGAAAGTTGTCCTTGGCACCAAGCTGGGGAAGGAATTATTTTGTCTATCTACTCTGTGAAGAGAACTCAGTAGCATGTAATATGAAACTTAAAGCTACTCACTAAAACAGCACAGGATCTAAAAAATATAAAAGCTAAAACTTAAGGCATCAACAGGAGCTAACAACTTTCATTTCTGATTAGAGACATGAAGGTTTTTTCAAGAGCAAGGGCTAAGACTGTCCAGAACTGCTCTCTAATTCGAAGATACCCAAAATATAAGGTTTTGCTGGTTGGTCTCCTTTGATATGGTAGTTGTTCATTTACACTAAACAATGTATGTGCAAGTAGAGCAGTGAGAACTTTCTGTACACTGTGCAATCAGAGGATAGTTTGGGTTGGAAGGAACCTTTACAGGTTAACTTGTGCAACACCCCTTACAGTGAGCAGGGACATCCTCACCTGGATCAGGGGCATTCACCACCTCTCCAGACAACCTGTGCCAATGTCTCACCAGCCTCACTCTAAATTCCTTCCTTACGTATAGTGTGAATTGACTCTCGTCTGTCACTTTCTTATAATCCCCCTTTAAGTATTGAAGGGCTGCAAATGTCCTGTTTGTTTCTGTTTCAGTACTCATTCTCTTCTTGTGTGCAAGTTTTATAAGGATTCCAGTTTCCTTTTGATATGCCATGTTAATGCCCTTTGGAGATTTTTTTTTTATTACAAACGTAATTGAAAAAAGGGGCAGAAAAAATGGAAAATTTAAATCTGGCCTGTAAACAAATCACTAACAAAGTGGCTTATAAAAAGAGCATTAATGAAGTGCCTTATATCTGTCTTCACTCTAGGGACGTAAAATGATTTTTTTTTTAGCTTTTTATGTTTTTAAAGGAAATTGAAACCATCTCCTAATGTATGTAGCCAGTTGCATAAAATTATTATTTGAATACTAGTCTGCTTTTTAGCATCTCCACACTTCTGCCCTAAAGGTGTATTTTTTTTTTTTTTTTTTTTTCCTAAACAGAGAGTTCAGTTC
>VYXF01006253.1:523111-548768 GCA_013397295.1 Polioptila caerulea | reverse complement strand
TAAACAGAGAGTTCAGTTCTAACTCCTTTCCGTGATAATACAGTTGTTTGGGGGGTTTTATTTTGTCTTTTGAGAATGAAGTTTTTTGTGTGTTTTGGTAAAAATGGATTTTATCTTTTGTAGTCATAACATGTCTGAGAGTTTTAAACCCTGAATATTTCTATATATTTTGTACTATAAATTATATTTTTTTTTTGTTTCCAAATATTTGGAAGATGTTTAGAAAAATAGTCTAGATTTAAGCTTTACTCTTAAAAAAGTTATTTTGCTACCATATGGTAATACTGGTACTAAGAACAGCATTTCTGTCAGTCATATGTATAGTATCTTTTGAGTAAAAGACCAGTGTCAACAGCCTTTTACTCCTATTTCAAACTTCAGGAGTGCAATATAATAATATAAAATGAGCACGCTAATTTTTCATTATTCAACAAATCGTCTTGCATCTGTTCTGAATAGAGTCATATTGATTTTTAATCCAGTGTTGTTCACTGGAGTGCTGGCCACTTACTAAGATAAAAATAGGAAAAATGAAAATTCTGAATGCAGGAAGACGTTAAAGGTTATAAAGATGTAGATCTATATGCCATATGATAAAATCATTTTCTAGGGAATATATTTATCTCACTGGTGTAGTAAATGACAAAATTGTAAATATTCTCTAACTCTTGACAAAAAATATTTTGGACTAGTATTAATATTTTTGCACATTACTATCAGCTGTGTAATATTTTGGTTTTAGATAGAGCAGTCAAAGTAGCCTGGGCATGTGTTTGTTATTGGTACAAGCAGATCTAGGAAGAGGCTGACATTTTTAGTGGCAGAAGAGCTTTGATATGGTGATGAACTATAGGGAAAATACACATTTTCTCTGGGTTTTTTTGAATCATCTGCAGTCAGGTAACTTGGTAACTATTTGCCTTTTTTTCTCTTTCTTTAATGCAGCTTTGACAAACTAAGGGAAAGCTGTTGTTTTTCCAATTCATCCAGGCCTCACTGCCACTCAGTGGCTTCCATGAGGAGACACTGTGTGCCTTGTTCGAGTACCAGGGCAAAGTCTCTCCCTCTCCCAGCTCTGAGTCTGTTTGATGGAAAACCTTAGCTGAAAATGTCACTTTCATTGAGTTAGGAGCAAAGCTTGCTTTCCTACCAGAGTAGCTTTAGGTTGTTTGTTTGTTTCTTTTTCACACAATTTTTACAACCTTTTAACCTCCAGAAGAAAACTGTATTTTAACTGAAACATCTGATGGAAATGATGGACATTTTTCTATGCCACACGTGCACAGAGACTGCTGTTCCATGATGGCTTGAACCCCAGAGAAATCAGCAGATAGGATACTACTGACTCAGGTTACAGTTGAGCTATAATTTCAGGTCTGTTTAGTTCATACTGATCTTTAAGGTTGTGAGATTACAAGTGAATATTCTGCTGAAGTAATTAATCTATGTTAGAAGCACTAAACTTTGTTTTTCCTTTCAAGTTTCATTTAAGACTTCTAGTATTTTTTTCCCCATTCTTTCTTGTTGCTTATTGCATTACTCTGACATAAAAATAAATATACTAGTTAAGAAGTGAAAATGGATAATTCTTATGAACAATTCATATAAATCCTACAGGTGCATAAAATGAGATACAATATTAAGGACCATTTTAATGGTAACTTTGTCTTCCCTTAATAGTGGAAATGGTGACTCATCTACCACAGAGAAAGATCCACTTGGAACCCTCGAAGGTATAATTTCTGCAGTGCATGCAAGCGTTGAAAAAGGGTAAGAGCTTCCTGTATGGATTCTTTGGGTAAGACTTTGAATGATGTTTCACATGAAATGAACTGAATATGGATGATTTTTGTTCATGGATATATATAATGGATTTGCACTTAATTTTCTAAGACTTTATTCTGGAACGGGCTATAATTTTTCATGTTCAAAATCTGAACCCTGACAGAAGCCTTTACTTTCATTTGGAAGAAAGCACTGAACCTAAAATTTAGATAACTGTGTATCATAGTGAAATGAGAAAATGAATTTTTGGCTGTGCCTACTGCAGATTGTATATCTACCAGGAGCATGTCACTGCTTTCGTTTCAATTTAGTCGGTAAATTGTGAATAATAATGATTCACTTTCAGATATCTGAATTTAGATATCTAAGTTTGTTCATATTTGTAAGGTATAGTGCAGAAACAATTTCCCAGATGCTATAGGTGTTTCATCACGTTTTTTCTCCTCTTTTGGGAATGTGCTTCCTTACAATCACATAATGGCCTGTATGTCTCACTGACATTTTCCATTTCACTCCCTGTGAAGACAAGGAAGGAAAAAAAAATCAGCTTCTTTTTCCCCCAGATGTGCAAATGAAGAATTCATGTATAATAATGATAATAAAATCCCAGATATTCTGGTAGCCACACAAAACCAGTGTTTTTTGAAGATTCTCTAGTGACATTAAGTTAGTTGAATGTTGGATACTGAAGTAGACTGAATTGATGTGAAAAATTTGCAATAAATATAATTTGCAGTATTCTAAGGTATAATGGATGAGTCGGTACTATTTTATTCTGAGATGCACTTGCTGGAGTGTTTTGTTTGCCTACTTCATCAACATTTAACTGCTGAAACAATAAGCTGGAGTGACAGTAATTATGATTGCAAGAGATAGTTTATATTCCTTTGAATACTTATTTATTACCTCAAAACTCAGCTACTCCATTTGCAAAACAGAAATATTTTCCTCGGGAAAACACATATAAGCATCAAGAGCAAGCTCTAAAAACTCTTGAAATATTCCAGCAAGTCCCTTTATTTCCCAAACTTCTAATTTACAGTTTGAATACCACCTGTTCAGCAAAGACATGTCTAATTCGGTTGGAGCTCTAAACTAACAGCATCATTCAGACAATATAAAGACTAAGTAAAATTGAAATCCGTGTAATATGAAAACATCAGATGTCAATGTTTATTATTTCATAGCTGTAGGATGGGTTAACTTGGTATTTTCTGTCTCATATTACCTTTCCATCTGTCTTGTTAAAACAAATAAGGGAACATTAGTTACAAATCACACTCCACCAGGAGCCACTTGCTTGGCTTCTTTTTTTTAAGAAAAAACTTTGCTTGAGTTTAAAATATTACTGAACGTTAAAACAGCACTTACTGATTTGGTACCTGTTATTGCCTCCGAGGGACATCACAGATTATTCTGTCTCCAGATGTGAATTGGTTGATCAGTTCATGGTGATCTGTGAACTGTGAATGCCTTCATGCAGTTAGAATGTATTTGATATAATTAGCTTTCTGAATCAAGTTATATACTTAAGAAATTTTATAATTAACAAAGTCTGACCCCACTCAAAGTTTAGGGGTTTTAACATCTCTCTCTTTTTTTTTTTTTCCTGAGGATTTTGTGCATTTTGCAGTCATTATCATGCTAAGAACTTAGAATGATCAAGCTGGCTAGAAATGGCACGGGGAAAAAAAAAGATAGGATTAGAGCTGCAACTGGGAGAAAATAATTTGTGTGTGTGGAATGGAAAGAAAGGGCTTGTAAAGGAAGGAAAAGAGTGCAGGATGACAGTATGAATAAGCATTCAGAGATAAAAATGTCATACTAAAAATGCAAGCATTCAAGCAGATTTTCCATGAGGTCAGATGGTGTGGTAGTGCAAGCATCAGTCAGGCCCAGACACCATGAAAAGACTTGGATTTCCAGATGCTGAAACCCAGCACCATTGTGTGGTACCAGGATAGTTTGTGGGCCAGTATGTAAGTGTACAGATAGATTCCTGTGGTATTATGTGATTATTTGAAGTCCCGAAAAAGTTCTTACACAGCTTTGGGCTCCTGATTTACAAGGGCTTGCAGCCTCAGAGAGCTCAGACCTTCCATTTCCTTGTGTTATTTATTTCTTACATATTGAATATGCTTGTTAAGTTTTAAAAATGCATGTAGTATTTTCATTAGGATTATTACCTGAGACTGTTTAACACAGTATTGTTTAATTACAGGGAGAAAATAGTTTCTTCAGATGACCTTCTGGAGTGGTTGAGACCTTTCTGTGGTGACGACGCCCTAGCAGTGAAGCCTCGCATCAGGGTTTTGCAAATTCTGGAGCAAGCCTTCCATCTCAGTGATGAGGATAGCAAGCTACTTGTGTACTTCAGGACACAAGCTGTTCTCAGAGCTTGCTGGCCTGAAACAAAGGTATTAATACTGAGTGCTGCAAATTACAGCATTACACTGTTTTTAATGTGAGGATTACATAACGAAACGCTGGTCTGCAGTATATGGTTATGATGCAGCCTGTTGTCTAGAAACTAATCCTACTTTCCTTTTTAAATCAAGTTTCTGATACATTCTGATTCTTCAAAAAACAAATTTACATAAAGGCAAGGGTCTTCTCTGATTTTTTTTTTTAAGGATATAATAATTTTTTAGTGCATAATACTAAACTTGATTAAATGGTGGTGATTTTCCTCCATGTCAAACATTGACTGACGTTTTTGTACCTTCTTTCTTTTCTGACTGTTTTTTTTCTGTCAATTTTACCTTCCCTCTTTATCTTCTGTTTGGGTCACATTTTACTCAGAATTAGAATGATGATTACTGGCCACTGATTCTTTTTTTTTCTTGAGTGATTAAATATTATTGCATGAATGTGTAGCAGTTTTGAAATCATGTGAATAGCTCTTGCTGTATGTCAAATTGTTCAGAAGCAGAGTTACTTCATGTTCATTTTCTAAGTGCCTCCCCCCCATGCCAAGACCTTACAGAACAAAAATAGACTATTTCTAATAGTTCCCAAAAAAAATCTATGAACCAACCCACTTTATATTCATATAAAACAAAAGCAATATCTCAGTTTTGACTTGCTGTGCTAAATTAATCCAAGGGAACAATCCTAATAAAAATCTTAAAAGGAAAAGTAAGTACTTATCTCTTGGTTTCTTTGGAAATTACTTTTTTCCTTGTATTTACAGTAATACCAGAATTTAACTCCTCAACTACTATTCAGGTGTCTGTGCTTGGAATCTTCCCCTTCAGTTCAATCCTTTGTCAGTATTTCTGTTGCCTGTTACCTGCTTTCCAATTCAAATAATTTCCAATTATAAAACGTTCAACTAGAGTATGTCTTAAGAAAAAAGTTACAGGTAGATAATAGCTTTCAGCCATGTTTGTAGAAGACAGAAAAAGAATCTGTATTTGCCTTATGAGACTCATTACACTTGTGATTTTGCCTTAAATATTTATTGAACTTTTATTTTCTCCCATAATGTTGTAAGTCAGAATGCGTGTAACTTTGCAAAAAGAAACACCCATCCATTTGGTTACAAAACCAAATTTTAGGATTTAATTGAACACATTTCCTCTGCTGCTGGCTCATGTGTAGCTCACTGCCCAGCAGAGCCCCCAGGGTCCCCTCAGCAGAGCTGAGACAGCCACAGCTGTGCTGTCCCCACCTGTGCTGTTCCAGCTGCAGCACAGATGTTTAACCCTGTGCAAATCTTGCTGGCTCAGTCTTCCAGCCTGTTTAGGCCTCTCCGTGTAATCAGTTACTTTCTGTTTCCTGAAGGGATTTTTAGAATACTCCTAATTTCAAGCAGGAAAACCTGGCTTTCTTTTTGTGAGGGAAGTTTATACTGACTGAGCAACAGTTCATCTGCTCATAACAGAGTCACTGATCACTTCAATGCTTTACACTTTTGCTGATGAGTAAGCAAGTAGTACAAGAAGACATGTAATAAAGCTTGAATAATGCACTAGATAAGCTCAAACCCTTCAGAGATATCTGTATGAAAATATGTGCACAGCACTGCAATACTAATTTCTCTGTTTAGTCTATTTATTATTTAACTTAGTGTAGAAATAGCTTTCATACTTAACAGTAGTGAAGGTGGTGCTTAAATGTACGTACATAAAAATTATTGTTTATGCACCTCAATTTCTGCTGCAGAGTGCAATTATAAGAGTTGTGTTGGAATATATTAAAAATTATTCTCATTTTCATGTCAGCTCAAGCTCAGTGTGGTTGATAAGAAGCCTTTGTTTTCTTCAAATATTTTGTGCTAAATAACTAATACGTTATTTAGACAGAAGGGTCATGTTGGTTTATCCATTAGATACCTATCACTGAAATTCAGAGTTCTTCACAAATGTCCAAGAAAACAAATAAGTGGTCTTAGATGTAGACTATTTATTTTGGATTTTTTTCCTCTTTTAGTCAGCTGATGTCAAATGCTAGTCTACAAACTCATATTAGAAAAGAAAATGATGGCCTTGTTTGAGCATAAAGGTTGCATATTTTGTGAATTAACAAACAAGGAAAATATCATCATAAAATAGCAGATTGAAAACTATACATTTCCCTGTCCTTCAGGTATATTACTGGAACAGGAACACTGCAGAAGTCAGTGCTTACATGGCTGCTGAAAAGCAAACAGAGATTTCTATATGAGCTTGGGCAGAGCATTGTGGTTAAGATGCAATTTTCTCATGCAAATTCATGCTTCAGGTGCAAAGACCTTTAAAAGCAACCCTGTTTTACAGGGGGAAGTATTGAAGGACAAGTTAAAAGTTTAATCAGGTTGCTGAGAAATCCTGGATGAAGGAGTAGACAGGAGGAATCTTGTCTTTCAAACTATATCAGTCTGCCTGCCTTGTCCGTAGACATCACTTTCTCTAGCATCACGACAGCTTTATTTATTTGGTCATCCTTTCTCATCCAGCAAAATAATTTAAAAAAAAAAAATCACATTTAAAATAAGTGGGGAGGGAATGGGCTGTGGATTGGATATTGGTTTTAGATTTTACAGGAATGTGTTTAAAGATTGTTGGTTTTCAGGGTTTTTTAATGGACTTTAAATTGCAAATAAGTCAAAAATATATTCATTATCTTGCTTCCAGATTGTTGTGATATTACTTGCTTGGCATTTCTTACATGCTTTTAGGGGATCCCTCTTTTCCTATACCATTCCTTGGCACAAAAAGGGACAGCAGATATTATAAAGTATGAATGTGGATTTCTATTTAATAAAGATAATTTTAATGATATTGCAGTGTTCAATTACCAGAAAACGTGTGAAAGCCACCCTCAGTGTGTCTACTAATCCTCTTAGACAGACTTTGCATACATCAAGGAGGGACTTAATATTTAATTATGCTCTAGGTGCTGTAAGTAGTGGTCCCACAAATCAATGTGCTGGGAAATAGGCCAGCTCTTACAAAATTAAAAATGTACTTTATGGAAGCAGCTACCTATCAAACACTCTGAAAAATGAGGATCCCTGAATTTTTAATTTTGTTAACTATTCATTAGAGAACTGGAAATCACTGTGTTTCTAAGGCTTGAGAGTCTTTAATTCACATTCCAGTAGCATCCCACGCTATGGAGGAGGAGGAGGCATGCCTTGTTTTAATCCCCTTGATGAATTTTATCTGAGCTCTTCAGGTTCTGTAATTTTCTAGTTAACTGGTGCATGAAAAATATGGGTCAAAATACTGACTTTTATATATTAAGAAATGTTGGAGGAGAAAGGAAGACATAGTTTAGAATGTTGGTATCAAAATTTATCTTTATTCATCTAAGATGGGAAATCCATTTTTTTTCACATATTATATAAAATATAGTCTGTAATGAGTCAGTAGTGTCCAACAAGCCTGAAGTGTCAGCTAACAGGTTAGGGGGGAGTCTGTGTCTGTACTTAGCTGTTGAGCTCAGTGACCAGTTACAAGGCGTAGGTTACAGCCTCAGGAAGTGGCACCAGCAAAGCTTCTGCAAGTAAACCCAGGCTTACTTTAAGATACGAAGTTATTCATTGTGAAGCTTCTACAAGACACACCTTTTCTTAAAAGGATTGTTTCATTATTATGCAAATGCAAAATGTAATTACTACTTGCATGCCACTTAAATGCAAATAGCTTTGTCATTTAGGAAAGGTAATCTCATTTAGCCTTCCCCTTCATATTGTTATATTGTGGGTTTTTTCATGATCTTAGGGTATAGAGAGCTGCTGAGGGCTAAATGTTTTTGAAAATTGGAAGGGCTGTCTATTAAGGATATAAAATTGTAATTTTGGGCACTTCTCTTATTATTTCTTTCTAAAGTTTAGCTTTGAAAAATGGACAGCTTAATTGGTATTGTATGTGTGGCATGTGCACAACACATTTTCCTTCTTTCCTGCCTGTATAGCAGCTGATGTGTGGTTTATGCAAACTTGTGTCTCAGCAGCCTTAGTAATGTCTACAGTGACTTTCTGAGAACTTTGGGTGACTGTCAAGACTCCAGTGCTGCTGTTAATGAAAAATGTGTATCTGTTTCCATGGTGTTTCTTCATACTAGTTCATTAAGAATGGCCTCAATGGGAATGTCAATGTCCAGTGATTTTCAGCCTTTTCCCATTTCCTCTTCTCATGTCAGAGATTCAAACATGAGAAGTCATTTTGCTGAAGCCATTTATCAGGTAAGAATGATATAATTACCTGATAATTTAGTTTGATCTGGCAAAATACAAGTGAAGGAGCTGTATCTGTTTAATCTTCAGCCATCTTTTATTTGTGAAAAATGCTTAATTAGAAGAAAGATTTATGTTCCTATCAGCTCTGAGTAAATTTGTTATGATGTTGTTTATAATTCTAGAGACATTGTTTCTCTGCTGGTAATGCATAAAAATTAAGCTTAAGAAATTTAATTTACGTTTTAATTAATATTTTAAAACACTAATTTCCATTCCTTGAAGATACAATTTATCCATATGAAAACGTGGTTTGTTTGTTTTTTTTAGGGAACATAAATTGTAACATGTATGATTAATTAAATACTTTTAGATGCAAATGAAATATTTTCCATTAACTACGCAAGTATAGCAGACAAGACAAAGTGGAGAGCAAAGCAGTGTAGTGTGAGTGCACACAAGTTTTGAATGGAGCCCTGGGCACTGCAGTGCTCTGTGATCAGTAGCAGTTGCTTCAGAGGAACGTAGGAATGCTCTGGAGTGGATTCATGGGAGATCATTCACTTTGTCTAATAGGTCTTTTGTGATGAAGGTATAAGTGCAGAATGGTTGAAACAGTATGTACTCAGTTTTGATCCCAGTTTCAGAAAAATTAAAAGCTTATTAGCGATGTTATCAGACTTCTGTTATTACATTTCAAAGAAATCTGTGGATAAACTGTGATTCAACCTTGGTTATCTCTTGCTAAAGTTTCAGCATTAGTACACCCTGTGCATTGCCAAGCACAAAACATGGTGAAACTTTTTGCAGGGGAGATTCCATCCAGAGGGCCTGGACAAGCTCAGATAGTGGGCCCATGGGAATCTTGTGAGGTTCAACAAGACCAAGTGCTGGTGCTGCACCAGGGTCAGGGCACCCCCTGGTATCAATCCAGNCTCTGCTCTGCTCTGGTGAGAGCTCACCTGCAGTGCTGCATCCAGCCCTGGGTCCCCAGCACAGGAAGGACAGGGACCTGTTGGAATGATTCCACAGGAGGCCACCAAGATGATTTAAGGGATGGAGCACCTCTCCTGTGAGGAAAGGCTGAGAGAGTTGGCATTGCTCAGCCTGGAAAAGAGAAGGCTTTGGAGTGACCTAAATGTGGCCTCCCAGCACCTGAAAGGAGTCACCAAAATAGATGGAGAAGGACTTTTTACAAGAGCCTGAAGTGACAAGACAAGGGAGAATGGCTTCAAACTGGAAGAGAGTAGGTTTAAACTAGGTGGTAGAAAAGAAATCTTTACTGTGAGGGGAGGGTGAGGCACTGGAACAGGTTGCCCATAGAAGTTGTGGATGCCCCATCCCTCGGAGTGTTTCAAGGCCAGGTTGGAAAGGACTTTGAGCAACCTGGTCTAGTGGAAGGTGTTGGAACTGGATTATCTCTAAGGTCCCTTCCAACCCAAACCATTCTGTTTTTCTGTGACTTAACCTTTTTATGTGATTTGTTATGTTCTGTGTTTTTTTAGGATATTAAAATCCAGAAAATTTAATTGTAGTGAATATCTCTATTCACTACACTTTTTCCCTTATTCTGTTGTTTAGTCTCAGTAACCAATGCCAGTCACACCACCTCCTCCACAGCTTTTTCTCTCTGTAAGTATCCTCTCCTCTATCTCAGAGCCCACTGTGATATGTAGTACACCTCCTGAGAAAGGTAATTGGAGAAGTGAATATGCTGTCCTTGTGGAAATTACAGTCCATGGTTGTGCATCCCAACACCTTGATTGCTCTCTTGACTTCATCTGTTCATCAACCAGAGGTCTCTGGATTTCATTCAGTGAGGCTCAGGTTACTGTTTTGACTTGGTTAGGCTAATTTAGCATATTTTAAAATGCAGTTGTTTTACCATTGTTAGATTTTATTTTCCATCATATAGCCATTTACTTATCCTAGACTTTTCTTTTTTTGAGTCTATTGGAGGTTTCTTTTGACATAAACTAGCCTTGACAATCATTTGTCTGCATTTTCGTTTGTTCAATGCTTGCAGACTCCCCAAAACGTAGTTTATGCAAACAAGGAAGCAGCCATAAACCCATGAGAAATTCTACTTTTTACTTTTACTATTTGATCATTGTTTGCATTTTTTGTTTTGTTTTTTTTCCTCTTAGTTGATCAAGTTCTTCAGTGGTTTCTAGTCGGGAACGTTGTTCTAAGCCCTTTGAAAATATAAGTAAATTGTAAAACTGGTTTTCTTTAGGCATTATTGTGTTAGTATCTTAATTTTTTTATTAATAAGTGTGACAGTAGA
Organism: Polioptila caerulea; assembly: GCA_013397295.1. NCBI lineage: Eukaryota > Metazoa > Chordata > Aves > Passeriformes > Certhiidae > Polioptila > Polioptila caerulea. The sequence goes on along the minus strand of VYXF01006253.1, from coordinate 538,032 downwards.
AACTGTCCTTTTTTCCAAACAGTTTTCTTATTCCATCAGCCATCATGCTAGATGACAATTCTTTAGAGTTCTGCAAACTCTGTATCATCTGAGGGGCCTCACTCAGATATTCTTAAAATAGTTCTTTCTTGATCTTAATTTGTGATATTTCATGTTAATTGAGAGAGTGAAGGGTTCTTCTTCCACATTGCTGCAATTGTTACCCAGGGACCCAGCTATCAAGACTACAACTGTTAGGACATCAACTACACCAAATCAAAAAGGAAAACACCAACTGCAGTGCTTCTGTAATGCCATTTGGTGTGACAGGTGTGGGATGCTGCCTACCCTATTTGGATGATTTTTATGGCTGCAGAGCTACTCATGTATTTCAGTTTTTACAGCTTAAATAATTTTTTGATAACCATCCACCTGGTATTTTAATTGCTCCTGGCCTAGCTCATAAATACGGATAAACAGTGAAGGAATTTTTCATTGAAAATACACATTTCCTTTTTTTAACTGAGAAGAGTAATACTGAAATATTATTTAAAACTGGAGTTGACATCAACAACCTCTTGTTCCTGTTAGACAGTATCTTAGTTTAGTGTGAGTCTTTCTTTTTAGAAATACATCTTTGACTTTGCTAGTCTTACCTATCTGCAGGAAGATATTTGGAAAGTACTAATTTTGACAACATTTCATTTACATGTAAACAGCTTTTTGCTTTATTAGCAGAATTCGGTTATCAAGGCAGCAGTTACATATGGGGTGAATATTGTGAGCTTGTGGATGTCCTGATGCTTGATGGTGGTGATGATTAGATGGGTAAATTAAAATCTACTTGTGTATGGTATGGGGGGAAATGGCTGATGCTGAATTAACAGCTTAAAAGAAATATTTAAAGATTAAAATCTTGTCATTTCTAGGCTGTATCTTACAATGTTGTTGTCTGCTCTGTGTTGGAGTATTTATATAATACATAAATTCTGAATTACAAAACAGTAATTAGTAGCTGTTGCATACACAGAAGATAATGTTTGTGAGTCCTCATGTTGCACAGGTGTTAGTTTAAGCCATACATACATGCATTTTGCATATTAATGCACACTTAGTCAATATACAGTTTAAATAACACATTAGCCCTGTGTCTTTCAGTTCCAGCTAGCTAGCTATAGGAGTCCTTCAAATGCATCTTTTTTTTTTTTCCATTATTTACTCTTATTCTCCCTACCACTATCTTTGTACAGTCCTCAGAGGTTTTCTCTGTGCTGAAACATATTTGCAGATTAGGACATAGTCTCCTGCAGAATACAAATGAATGGATTTTATTTTCTGCACGAGTTATTCATTTTTATGCATTAGGCAACACATTTGTGTTTATTGAATCTATATGAATTTCTTAGTGAGCTGCATATGAAGCAGATAAGGAATTAAACAATATATAAATCACTTCAGAAGAAAAATGTTCTTGGGGATTTCTGTAAGAACCCATCATGTGGCTGAGCCTTAGTTTGATTCATCACCAGTAGGCTTCTTGTTGATTTGTTTTTTTACTTGAATACCATAACTTTCTTATCTTGTACACTGGCTTTAATTTGAGCAGGATTTCACCTTTGCTATTATGTGCATCTCTTTAGTTTCTGCATGCAGCAGGCTTGCATATGTGCTCAGAATTCAATAATAATTTTAATATGTGAAGCCCGGCTCTCAGGGAAAGTGCAAGAAAGCCTGACTTCAGAGTTCTTCCTCCTCTGGGATGTAAGGCACAGGCTGTGAGCACTGAGTTTGTTCACGCAAAACCCTTGACTTCAGTTTTAATTTTGAATTGATTGCTCGAAGATTGTAGTTTTGATAGTAGGCACTTCCTTCTGGTCTGTCAGATGGTGTTTGTGGCTTCCAGTCTATGTCAGAGCAGCCTGTGATGAGCAGAGTCCAACTCCTGGCCCTGCACAGCTCCATCCCCAGGAGTCACACCCTGTGCCTGAGAGCACTGTCCAAACACTTCTTGAGCTCTATAAGGCTGATGCTGTGACCACTGCCCTGGGGAGCCTCTTCCAGTGCCCAGCCGCCCTCCTGGTGAAGAACCTTTCCCTAATATCCAACCTAAACCTCCCTGACACAGTCCTTGGAATGTGGTTGGGGATTTTTTATTTTTTGTTGGTTCTGATGTGATTTTTTTTAAAGTGACTATTCCTTAATAAAACTGTTGCTTTGCATTAACTGGGATAACTCCATAAGCATAGCTTCAAAAAAGCTGCTTTCAAGCAAGGAAATTTAATCTGCAGCAAACTGGGTCATGTTTTAGCTGTTGCGTTTCTTCATTAAACAAGGGTGAAATTCTGTTATTATACAGGAGCATTTTGTGAGGCCCATGGAACTGGTTTTTTAAAAGTTGTCATCTCTCAAATACAACTTACTACCACATAAGTTTCCACTTACCAAAATGAGTTGAAAGTAGAATTATCAAAATGTGATCTAGGGTAGATGGAGAAAAAGTAAGATCAAAACTGCCTGTTTAAAGCTAACAGGGTCCTTTGCCCTTGACTTTCTCCATCCTGTGTGTCCTTGCCCATATGCTGGTGGACCAGTGGCTGAATGATACAGCGGTTTGTTCTTCCAAGCCTGTTACTACTCTCCCCAGCCTGACCCTGTTGTGTCCTGCAGGATTTTCCCCTCAACCACAATTTACAAGTGGTTTAATTTGGATTTTTTTTTTTAAGAAACCCTAGTTTAGAAATAATGGGATCCCGGTTGTTGCAAAGTATAACACTTGTGGTTTTGCCTTTAAAAAGGGTTTACTGTTGCTCTGGCATGTGAAGATCTTGGATAAGGCGTTTAATATGTGCTTGTGGTTTTGCATTGTTTCACAAGTATATAATCTAACATCAAGGCTGATAGGATTTCTAGCATCTTGAAACAGTTTGAAGAGAATGAAATAAATAATAGCCTTTAATAGCTCCTACTCGTACATGGGCAGAGTCAGTAGCTATGCAATTTCAGGAATAGTTGCACAGTGTTGCAGATTGTGTTTGGGGTTTTTTTTTGACTGATTTTTGACGTTTGTGTTCATATTGAGAATAACTGACTTTTAAATTTCTATTTAACTTGTAATTTTATACGTGCTTTGTAACAAGCATTTAAATTTACAGCATTGTACTGGAGGTAGGTTTCAGTAACTTATATTTGTGCAGACTTTCAGTAGCTCCAGATAGCAGCAGAACAGGGAATGACAGGCTGACCTGCAAAGTGGAAAGACTGCTTTCTTCAGTGACCAAATCCTACTGACCTGTTTTATCAGAAAGACAGTATTTTCGTTGCTGATTTACTTAATTAGATTGTGAACTCCTTGGGGCAAGGCTGTTGAATTTTTGAGCCATTAACAGCACATCAAGATGGCAATTACAGGAATGCAGTCAAATTGCTACCAGTCCTTTTAGTTGTTGTTTATAAACCACATTAAGCCCTGTCTAATGAGTGGAAGGAAGTTTTAGCATCAGTGTTCCCTATTTCAAATCTGAATAAAATCTTTCATGTCACATCTGCCTATTATTTTGAGATTCAGCACAGATGAGTTCTCTGCCACTACAGCTTGGGCAAGGGGATGGAGAGATATACAAAACCAGTGCATTTTACAAGGAAGTTCTGACAAATTGCAAGTCTATTGTAGCAATAAGGGACCAGTCAAATGCCTGCTTAGTGTTTCTATTTTCAATGCCATATTAACTCAAATTTTTGCTGCAGTGTCGAACATGAACACATTTTGAAATACTTAGTTTGCCATCTGGTAGATGTAATAAAATTAATTTTATAATCATGTAAAACATTGAAGTTTTTGGTTGCATTCCTTGGTGACGGCAAATTTTTCTGCCTTTAGTTGCTTTTAAGCATGGATATAGCTTTTCTCAATAAACAAGCAATTATAGTGAAGGAAAATACTTGTCTGATTCCCTTTATAAGCATCCTTATAATTTATTTCCTTTGTAGTCAGCAAAATCTGTTGATGAAAACTGTGGCTCTGTCATACTAACAGAGTAAAAATGGAATTTGCAAAATAGATACCAATGGGCAGAGGGAGATCAAGGTCTGTCTGCATTAGTTTTCCTGCTCACCATTCTCATACAAAAAGAACATTTTTCTGTTATCTCAGAGGAAGGAGGGTTGAATTAACTGGGTCTTTTTATTGGCATTTCCATTTTTTTTTCAAACAAAAGGCACTCTCATCAGCCAAGTTAGTCAGCACCAGATTGTCAAATTATCTTTAGCAATAAAGCTTTTACAAGTCTATCAGATGTGTCTGTCCTGTTGGATCAGGAGACCATTGCATTAGTAGATATCTATAACTTATGGATGCAGTTCAGATGCAGCAACATTCCAAAGTTGCTGTAAATACTGATTTTAAACTAACTTTGATTTCAGGAGTGAGATAATGCACCAAACTAAACTACTGATTCTGTGGTCTGCCATGCCAAAGGCTTTTTTTATCAGTTGTGTATGATTTCAGTTTTATTTATCATTCTTCAAGTGCATCATCTTACAGTTTTTGTAAAACTGTAGGTTTCCAGAAGCTACAGAACTAACCTGTGAGACAACTTTTCATATTTGGACTCCCTCCATACCACAGGTGATGAGTATGGACCAATAACAAATCAGTAGAAAAACAGATGAGTCAAAATTTTGTGCATTGAAAGTCAATAAACAGAGTGCTTTCAACATTTTGGGCATCTAATAGGATCTAATCTGTGAGGAAATAGTCTTGTAAGATTTAAGGTAAGTCAAAAAGATTTGATCACAAGACAGAAAAGTTGGGTATATTTGAGGGGAAATTTTAAGTGCACAGAATTTTTAATTCAACACTGAATCTCTCATAGGCTATGACAAGCTCATGCTGTTTGTGTAGCCAGTATTTTGCTTTTTGAATTTCCTGTATGATTTTTTGAAGGAACATTAATATATGCATATGTTTGTATATTCATGATTCTGAACATATGTAGTCCCTCAATAATGAAATTGTGTGTTTTAACAATTTAACATAAGGTTTGGCTTTACTTAATTTGTATTTTGTTTTATAATCTATCATGAGTATAATTTCTACAATTAATTCCCCTAATTGACTTCCCCATTGTGGTAAATATTTGTGCAGCCTTTTAATGAGAAACATGATGCCAGCTGTGTTCTACTGCCAAAGAGACTGCCTGAAACTGAAGAGAATCAAGTCAGAATTGAGCAAATCTGTTGTTAAAACTGAAAGCCCTTGCTTTCCTTTTCCTTGCTTTTGTTTGTTTGATTTTTTTTTCCTACTTGTTTTTCATATTTCTTTGGGGTCCTCTGAAAGTTCATGCCTGACAATGGGCCTCATTATTCTGTTTATTGACACCTGTCTTTATGGACACTTGTGTTAAGAGGGCTCTGAGCAGTTCATGGCAGGTTATCTTTGCATGATTAACCTTGGAGTGATTTAGAAAAATTTTGGCGTTTTGTTTTCAAAAACAAGAAAGGAAGGGGAAGCAGAGTGATATTGTCCCACTACCCTGTGTTACGACATTCAGAGTCATCTGAATAGATCATCCGAAATTGCTACAAAGAGAGTGTTCAATTAAAAGTGGATTTTTAAGAAAATCTGTTATTACAACAAAACTGTAGGCTTGACTAACCACAGCAACTCATCTCAGCTAGCTTTCATTTTGGAAAGGTGAAATTTCTACCTTTTTAGACAGAGCATTCTCTGTTTCTGTGGGAGGTGTCTGGTTCCTCACTGTGCTCTCCCTAAGACTCAGAAAGCGAAGGCAGAGCAAAGCTTAAGTTCTCTGTATGTGTTTTATACAGATCAATCAATCAATCTATCTATATATATATATATGTATATACAGACACACACCTAGTAAATATAAATTAAAACCTCATTGCTATGTGCTGTTTCAAGGTATTGCTTCCTTCTAGCAAGGAACTACTACTGAAATCTCTTTGTTTCACATTAAATGGAAGAGACATGCATGTAAAATGCCTTATAAAGAGTGAATTTTCACCAGTCTTCTTAAAAACCACATATCATTAACACTGTAGAAAGTTCACTTTATTTCTTATTACTCATAGTGAGAAACATAGGTGACTTGAAAAAAAGCCATTGTAGAGAGAAATGAGGCAGAAATGTTCTCTGTGTTTGAGAATAGAAAGGTAATTCTTCAGATTGACTTCAATTGAATTACTATTTGTTATGTCATAAGCAATTATATTCCAAGGATCCAGCTGTCCAAACACAAAATTATGGTGCTAGATTAATTAAGCTCATAAAAAAATATAAACTCAAGTCTGTGAAGATGCATTATTAGGCAGAATTATTGAAATTTAGTTCACGTTGAGTAGGATGTCTGATCTACTCTCTGCTACTAATAGGGGACCTTCTCTGACAACTTTTTTCATGTATTGGTATTGTCTTTGCCTTTTATTGCCATTTTTATGGTTATCATTAGAAAGATCTTAACATTTAGTCTGTGTTTTGAAGTAACATGCTGTTTGTGAAGATATATTAAAATGTACTCAGTGGATCATCCAGAATGGTATGTACTTGGTTTCAATATATAATGAGCTAGTTTTCTGAAAAAGGAATTTAGGGATGGCTAAGCAGTGTGAGAGCTTCTGTTGTCTAGCTAGTACTTCATTTGCTAAGATGGTGAATATTTGGGAACCTTAGAGGTTAACATCTTCTGTCCCTTTTTTCCTTTCTTCTTTATCTCTGTTCTCTTTTCAGCCTTGTCATTTCAGTATCTAGTATTATAACGCTATATATTATCAAGAATATACATTACAAGTGGGTAACTGATGTCTGCTATATGACATTTGCAGTGAAGAAAAATATTTCAAGTGGACAGATCTAGGAAACATTTTTTCACTATCTGAAATGGTTTAGTGTATGGTGCTTTCAGATATACTCTGGAGACAGAAGCAAACGGTTTTTCAACACTAAATATTTTAAAGTCACAGATTATGTAGGCAACTCAATAAATGCATCAGTAATGTTTGTTTTCCAGACTCTTTTGAAAATTTGCCCTTGATGTATCAGAGCCACTTTGAAGAGACTGGTATGCGATCTTTAATCTTTCAGAGTAGCTGCAGAACTAAGGAAAACTTTGTCCATGTTTGATGTCTTAGAACTACTTGGGCTGAAACAGAAAATTTAACATTTAATGCTGTGTGTCTTCAGCAGAATTATAAGATGTAATTGAAGTGTTTGATATTCTGGAAGTTTCTGGGATCTGGAAGAAAAATTCAGTTAGAATGTGTTAATAATACAGAGGGAGATACTTTGTTTTTGTAACAAATAATTGTTAAACTCCAAAAACTTGTGTATGTCAGGTAGGCAGCGAATTGCGATTCCATTTGTGAAAGCCCTCCTGGTGTGATATCCAAACTATCAAACAGAAGTTTTCTCATTTAGTAGCAAGTTGGTTCTCATTTACAGCAACCTTCCTTCAACAGTCAGACCTTTTTCCTTGCACATTTTTACCATGAAACTGCAGGCAGTAATTATTTTTAAAAGAAGCTGTCATCAACTGGGGTGAATTCAAGTCCAAGCAAAAGCTGCAGGTTTTCAACACAGATAGGCATTTGTCCCAAGACAGAATTGTCTGGGAGCTGATAGGACAGTGGGGTTTTGTTTTTCTTAGGTTCAAACACCTGTGCGGAGAAATACATATTACTTGTTAGCAAATGTTCTTTGCTGGGTCGATTAATTGAGAAGCATCTTTCAAGACTCTTTTCTAGGTAACAAAAGATGAGGTCCTGTTAATTCAGATGAAACTATTGAATTTTCATGGGTGAGTGAGAGTAGTACATAGGAAAGCATTGGATGCAGTCATTCTTTGAAAATATGTGTGTGTGTGTATGTCTATACATTGAGAAAAAGGAACTTTTGGTTGTTTGAAGAAGACAGAGATCTGATCTCTGAACTAATCAAAGAATGTACTTGTGTGGTGTTATATTGTTCTAGGAATGTCCACCTAAGTCATTCCACATCATCTGTGTTCTCCCCTTTTATTTGAATGTAGTTGAAAATGAGAGATAAGAAAATGGGTTTCTGGGAAAATTATGTTCACTGTGTTTCCTGCATTGTTTTGGAACAGCCCCGTTCTTCACGGATAGTTTGTCAATTGCTTTTAAATCGTTGATTTCTGGGGAAGAAAAAAATCTGGTTTAGTTAGTTTGTTTGGTTTTTGTCTCCTTCAGGTAGAGATAACAGATATTGAAAATGAAGAAAAAAGATACCATCTCTTCCTGGGACTTCTGCAGTCCAGTCAGAGTCTGTCTGAGTTTCAGCACTTGGTCTTGCTGCTTCAGGCCTGGCCGCCAATGGACAGGAGCAGTGGGTGAGTGTTTCTGAAAACAACTGAGTAACAAAAGAGGTCAAAGCCTTCTTGCTTGGTATCATGTTGTTTTCAGTCAAATAATTCAAACATGGCTGGTCAGAGTGTGTCATGGAGGAAGGCAGAAAAACGTTTTATTGCCTGAACTCTTGCACAGGAGAGTGTTCTATCTACTTAAATTTAATGTATTTTACTCTTGTTTTTAGCAGTATAAACAGAGTCCATAAAAAGAGAATAGAAAGTTCTGACTTCTTTGTATTCAAAGTTACACATTGCAGAAAGGCCTTTGAAAGGTATGTTCAGGTGGATGTGGCAGACAGTCTGCAGGAGATCTGGGAGGGTCATGGTACCACAAAATGGCACTTCTCTTGTCTAGATCCACTGCCTATTATTTTTGTCTCTGAATAAAGCTTCCAAACCAATTTAAGATTTAAATAATTATAAGACTTCAGATATGCACCTGTCAAGGTGGAATTACTGGAAGTAGTAATTTGGAACATTCAGACTACATTATATCTTTTCAGTTCTTTGGGTTTTGTCTGTGACTTTTTGAATACATTTGAAAGTAAAAAAATTGAACTGTTGTATTCTGTAACTGCTAATCACTTCTAAGATATAAGAATTCAAATAAACTTGTGTGGACAGACAAGGGTCACATATCTTTCAGAGAGTAGTAATATTAATAAAATTTTGGCTAGGCATGTTTGACAGTAGTTAGGTTAGAGTCATTAAATGGTGTTTATTTGGGATTACTTAGGTGTATTGATTACAACCTATTTTAACTTGGAGACTGCATTCACACACAAAGTGTTTATGTGCATCAATTTTTCAGAAAAGTTAAGGCTTATCTTTTTCTGGAAAAGAACTATCTTATGCATGTGTAGAGAACTGGTGGATTACCAGGTGAACTGTAAAGGGTTTTCACATTCAAGGTTGCAGTTTGTTTGGAATTTCTGGATAAACATTAACCTAAATTCTTTAGTGACAGTTTTACAAGCCAAAAAATGTCTTCAGTATGTTAAGAATTACAAGGACTGCTGTGGGACCTGTCACAAATTCATGGTTCAACTTTCATTTTAGGTTTTGGTTTTGATTGTAACTGAAAATTGGATGCCTCACAGTGTGTGAGAACTGTCAGACTTTTTTAATCTACACACTACCTTTAACAAAAACCCAAAATTTAACAAAAGATCAAGTGAAATACTGCTGCAGTTAGCAAAATCCTTCTTCTTTGTGTTGAACAGAAAGACTAAAGAGTTTGTGAAAGGAGAACTCTTCTTGTATATGGGCAGTTCTTGTCTACTGTTCTGTTACAGAGGACTTTAAAAATTACGTAATTTTATCTCCCTCTTGGTGTTATGTCCCTTCAGTCTGACTTCCTAAATCGAAGAATAGAAAAAAAAAAAAAAAGAAAAAGTGTAGTCACAACTAAGTGTGGATCAAATTTCAGAGGTGGGGTACCTCTTCAGCTCCAGACATCTTGGAAGTGAGAATCTCTGCAAATACTTAGGTCACCTGAATCATAACACTTTTAGACTCTAAAGTAGTTATTATGGCTCCTAGGCAATTACAAAGTCACCTACAATTCTTCCCTCTTCTGCCCCATTCCATAATTGCAGGGCAACAGCATTCAGCTGTGCTTAGCAGCCTGGGATTTATGTGTGCATGTGTATTTGTGTTCCTGGAAAGCCTGTCTTTAGGATGATTGGGAGTAAAGAACAGAAACTGTTTTGTTAGTGGTATTTTCAACAAATTCATTTTAAAGCAAGCTGTATTAACAAATTTTTTAGCCAAGAGGAAAACATCAAGTTAAAACTAAATGTATTAACATGTTTGTTTACTCGTATTTTTCCCTCCTCTCCAGAAGAGGGTCGTTATCGCTTTTTGTTTACAGGCAATGCAATGATCCTTACAGGAACTGGGCAATTTAAGTGTGAGTCATGTGCATGCTTAGGACTTAGGTTTTCAATCTAGCAGTAAGAATCTAGTACTTACAATTGAATAAAAGGCTGGGAAACACAATTTACTTTCTGTAAAGATTTAAAAGGAAGGAGAAATGAAAGAACTTAAGTTTGAGGGGGTTTTTGGTAGGCTTTTAATTTTTGTAACCTCTATGTTAGTAAGTCCATACTTAATGTGTTTTTGAGTTCTTGTTTTCTAAAACCCTCCAGTTAAAATAATAACTTATTTTCACATACTTATTATTACAAGTATGAGTCTCTTCTTGTCATCATATGCCATGTTTACTGTGTGAAAACAGAGAGGTAGCTTGGTTGTGTAAGTCAGCACTCAAAGCCATACACTTCTTAAAATTTTATTTTTCATACCCTAGTTATGTATGCATGCTTTCCCACCCAGATGGCTCATAGTCAGATGTCATTTTAAACATTTCATAAAGGTGTTTCTTAAAAAAATTATTGACAGTACCTGAAGCTCTGAAGTCCTTTGGAACTTGCTGCCTACATTCAAAAGGCATTCTTTATATTTATTATAAATATTGATAAGGTGTTTTGGAACTGAAATAACCCCAGTGTTAGAGACCCAGTACTTTAGTTCACTTTTTAAATCTTAATCCCAGATTTTCCTCTTTTGGCTTTGGGAAAAAAAATTTAAAGTGTTTCTGCTGTGGTTTTGAAGTAATTGCTTTTTTCATTTTGAGAAATAGTTTTTTATAACCACAGTTGAACTAAAGTAAAATTCAGGAGAGAAGAAAACTGAATTCTACCTGTAAGTGTCAGATTTTGGTAACTTAATTTTTATTTTAATTAGAGATAGCAGATAGTTGTTAATAGTAAACAGGAATATTTGAAATAGCTATATAGGATTGTGATGAGGAAAGCTTTATATATGTAAACTGTATAATCCAATACTTAAATAAATTTGCACCTTTCTGGTTATTTTTGTTTTTGTAGTGTGATTTTTATTTCCTTTTCCTAATGGAAAATTCTTTGAGACTTTCTTAATGTATTTCAGGGACAGCAGCTATATGAATGGAAATTCATTTTGACTCTGTGCCTTTAAGCAAGAAATAGATCACAGAGCTGGAGCTATCCCTTTAACCAGTGGCAAAGGAGGAGTTGCAGGGATTTTTTCCTTCTCCAGTCCTTACTGGGGGTTCACAGATTCGGTGCCTCATGTTCTGTTTGTTGAATAATCTGGCATCTTGGGGTTCATCATCGTTGAAAGGAACAGAGAGGAGGAGCTCTGCTGTTCCCAGCCAGACTTCTGACAGCTCTGTGCTCAATGACTATGACTGATGGAAAGGCTCAATTAAATTGTCATAAGAAGAAAGATAATGACTTCTATTTAATTTGCATTCAGACTTGCCCACTCCTAGCACTCCTAGTCTCTGTCTGGTTTTCGTGTTGGACTGTAATGACAGCTGCATGTGGAGCTGCTTTTACTTGTTTACAGTGTGTACTTTGGAAAGTGGACGATGAGCAGGAGAGGGCTTTTATGTATGAAATTGTAGATATTGGTGGTTGTCCTCTGCAGAGCTGTCAGACACTTGGTATGTCAATCCAACAGACTCTCTTAGCAGACTCCATTTACAATTATATTAATGTGTTGCTTTAACAATTGCTGCAAAATAATAACTTTGAAAAGCAGCACTTTGACAGCACTTTACTGCTTCTTGTCACATGTACTAAATGAGTATCTTAATTGTCACTAAATTGTAATACCAAACTGCCACTTTTGGTCCTGCTGTGAGTTGTTTTTTTGTTCTTGTTTTTGGTTTTCTTTTAAGCTAATGTGGAAAGTTTATCATGTCTTTGGGATGCTGATTACTGACCAGAGAAATTGATGGAGTGATTTTTAAAATGCCTCTCATGCCTTCTTAAGTTTATGCACAGGGGAACATAGAGTTTGTATTATTGTGGCTTAATACAATCATTATATAAGCTGTGCATGATTTTAGTCCACTGTAGGTCAGAATTGAAATGCATCAACTTAATTTACATTAGTAAAATGGCAGTGTAGGTGTGTTCCAGTGTTGTGCTTCATGCTATCAGTTAAAAGTGATCTGTTACCCATTTCTGTCACTACATCCACTCCCAGCCAGTATACCTATTCCAAACAAAAGTATCCAAAATATCTCCGTAATCTACCAAATAATGGCTATAGGTGAAAAAACGTTGCAACAACAACAACAACAAAACAAACTTCACAGTAAACCCTGCCTTTGCCATCCTGCATGATGAAATTTACTTGTATCTACTGTCTGCCATCTGTTTGTCTGACTCTGTAATGGTGAACATGAGGTTCTATGTGGAATTAAAAGAACATTTTAAATATGTAAAACAAATGTAACTGTATCCATATCTACTAGCAGAGTTCAGATGAATGTAATTTCACTTTCTTACCCTTTTTTGGATGGGCTGTGGAGAAAAGTTTATTTTTGTTTGTACTCATTGGACCTGAAAATTAAAATGTGAATCTGGCTATATATTTTCCTCTCAGAAGCAAGAGACAGATACTTGAGAAACAGAAACTATTAGAATGTGATCAAAGCAAACAAAATTAGGAATGCTGGATTCCTGTCACCCCTCCCTCGATACCACTCTGCTTGGGAAATCAGCTGGTGTAAAGCCAGGAGAAGATCCCATAGTGTTCCAGTTTGATCAGTCTTTATCTGGTGTATAATTCCTCAGGATTTGTAAGAAGCATGTTGTAATTCCAAGTAACTTACATTTTTTCATTGAAGGAGTGATGGCATTACAGACAGTAACTTTTCTCAAAACTTTCATCTTTCTTTAATGAGGTCGTATTTTTAAGTCACACACGAGAAACAGCCTACAGAAAATGGTATATGTATATTTATATTCTATATACATCTCTTTTTTTACTGGGCAGGTCATGCACAGATGATAATCCCTGGGTGAAACTGGCAACTTTTATGCTGCAGAGGTGTCCACCTGAGGAAAAGGAGAACACAGGAAATGAAATTTTGAAAATCTGCCGTTCTTTGTATGAGACAAAGCACATGCTCCCTGTCAAGGTACGTTTTAACAACATGTGTATGAGTCCTGTTTCAAGATCCCAGCTGCAAGATGTTGCCATACTGGTTCAAGTCCAATGGAGAGCTAACAGGGAGGCTGAGAACTGGGTTCAGTCTGTCTTGAGATGACTGGGAGATAAAGTCTTTCAGTAGTCAAATGAGGAAACAAGGAGAGGAATTAGAGTCAAGCTCTTTTCAGACATGCTTAGTTATAGGATAAGAGGCAATAGAGACATGTTACATCATCAAAAACTGTCATTGCACCCAAGGAAAACATTTTTTGTCTTTAAAGTAATGCCAGGTTAGAACAGGTGGATGCCTAAAAGAGACAAGGACAATCTATCTTTGTGGGTATTTAGGACTTGACTGGGCAGTTTGATATTGTTGGACTTGCTTCAAGTTGGAGGCTGGTTGGATTAGCTGATCTTTTTAAGTCTGTTCCAGTATAAATTATTCTTTAATGTATTTGTAGAAAGGCTTAAATAATCTATTATACTTTAAATCAGTGTTGCAAAAACTGTTACTTAAATTTCCAGTAATTCTCTCACTAATAAATGCATAAAGATTTAGTGAGGAACCCCTGAAAAACCATGTGATTGAAAAAAAACCTCAATACACAAGTAACTACTAAGTAGTAACTATGATATTCTAACTTGTCTGCCCTAACTATGGAGGCATACTTCAATACAAACCTCTCTTAAGTATAAAATTATTGAAGTGTTTTGTATGTAAACATTGTATATTAATGAAGACAGACTGGAGAAGTTAATAATAAACTTATATACAATAAACTTCACACAATTTTAGAGTAGTCGTGCATATTTTTAGCAGGCTGATTAATCTCTTATAATTATGTTCATGCAGTCACTGTCTGTTGTAGAAAACAGCTGATGTTAGGAAGAGAAGCAGAATTAAAACAACACATTCTGTTCAAAATACAGACAGGTGGGTGTGGGGGGTTTTGTTTGTTGTTTGGTTTTCTTCCCTAGTCCAACACACTGATCTAAGTCAAGTTCAGAAATCTATGTAAAACATGATTCCAGAAGGTGGCAGTAAGCTGAAATGATAAGTACATTTATTAATTTATTCATCTCATCAAAACTCTTTGGTGGAAGGCATGTCTCTGTATCCCTGGGACAGGTATAAATATATGTAGCTTTTCTTTATAGGGTTCTGAAATGATGTGTTATGGCTTGTAAACTCAAAATCCTGGCGTGCATAGGAGTAGCTGAACTTTGTCAAAATAGAAGGTTCTGCCTCACCTCAGTGATCCAGGTAGGCAGATCCCTCTGAGTGTCACTGTCATGCAGCATCAGTTCAGCAAGAGTCATCAAGAAGGGTCATGGTTTGCATTTCTCTTAGTTAAGTAAACTTTTTCATGATCTCCATTAAAAGTCACTGTTTGCATACCTTTTTGATTGGAGATGCCTTCCTTTGTTGTTTTTTTTAATGGTACAGAATGTTGAAAGTTACCACCATGTAAGTTTGACTATATAGGTACAGATATGAAGTTACTCTGATCTTCAAGATTTAAACAGCCTTACTGATGTATGTACCATTTTTTTATGGCTAGAATGCTGTGC